>VWYP01021219.1:182062-234187 GCA_013400435.1 Pycnonotus jocosus | reverse complement strand
AATAAGACCAAACATTAAAAAACAAAACAAATGGAACTCTCTACCAAAAAACAAACATGGCCAAAAAACCTCAAAAGAGACAAACAAAAAAAAAAATTAACAAACAAAACCAAAACCAATACCAATAATAATAATAATAACCTAACAAACAAACAAAAAGTAAAACAAACAAAAAACCCAAAAAGTAAAACAAACCAAAAAAAGGCAAAAACCCCACCAACCAACCCCCAAGCTAGAGAGGGGAAAAAAAAAAAAAGGCAATAAAAGGATGGTCTCTGTGGTAAAATACAGCCACTGTAAATATATTCAGTTCTTTTATCAGGTTTTCCACCTATAGAGAGCCCTATCTGTTCTATCATAGCATTATAATTTCAGCAAGAAGCTTTCTTTCTGTGAAATGAACAGGTCTCTTTTTTCATTTATTGCATTATTTCATAATCTTGCTTAAATGTGAAATCAGTGCTGGTTTTGAAAGCAAATAATTTTGCTACCAGCTGTCAATATAGCTGCACAGCCAGACTTTCTGTCAGGTCATTCCTTATTCTCTATTTGACCCTCTAAAAGTTGCAGCCAAGGTCTATACTTGAGACACAGACATGTAAAACATGTTTTTCTAGAGGTTTTGCTACTCTATCTCTTTCTCTTCTTGCCCTCTTTCTCTCTATATTCTTCCCTTACTTGGAATGTTCGTCAAGAGCACTTCCCTTACCTGAAGTGTTCATCAAAGATGAGCTCCAAACACACCTTCCACAAAGAGGAAGGAGGGAAAGAACAGAACAGAAATATAAGAAGATCAAAGAAAGAAAAGCATAAAAGTTTGGACAAAAAGAAAAAAGGAGGGAGAAAGAACTGGGAAACAGAATGGATAGTCAGGCTGGCATGAAGGGCTGCTTCTTTTCTGTCAGCTGATTTAAGCTAAGATGTATCTCTTCAGTGAACTTTTTCACTTTGCTTCAACAGTTTAAATGCTGCTGTACAGGTACAGACTACTTGGGCAGGTTGTCTTCATATGGCAATTGGTAATGTATAGTGCTTCAAACTCCAAGGTTCTTTAGAGGCAGAGAGGAACTCGTGCTTTTCTCACGAGTGAAATGCTCCACGTGCTAAGCACATGGTTTGGAGTACTTGCACCAAACTTCCCTCAGAGGACAAGGTGCCAGCCCAGTGCTCACAGTGTGCCATATTTTGATTCTAGTCCACAAAATGACTAAGCCTGGTTTATCCAGGCTTTAAATGATAAGACTATTTTATGGACAAAGTCATTTATTCTGAGAGTCACTTTTTGCAGAGCACATCTTCAGCAGCAGTGGGCTGAAACACAGGACTCAGCTGTAATTTGGACTCTTGCCTCCAGTGATCAGTGTACCTACTGCATTGTTTCAAGTTGTTTCTTTCCCCGTTCTCACTTCAGCATCAGTTAGAATTAAACCACATGCTTGCTGGTGGTTTGACCTTTATATAAAGTTGTTTTGTTCTAGAGAAAATTTCATTTTAAAAATAACTTTTTTTCTTCCTTAAGAAATCTCTAGGACTTTTTATTTGTTTATTATCTAAACTAATTGAATAGTCATTTACCTGCTGAATTTAGCACCAAATTCTTTCTTCAGTGCTAGAAACAGCTTCACAATTTGTCCCACTGGAGTTTTTAACTCAGTGATATAATAGTAAAAAATCTGTTATCAGAAAATTATTATTTGAGAAGGTGGGGAAAGGTATCATAAAAAAGAATGTAATTGTTTAAATGGTGGATTTCAGGTCTGACCATCTGCTGTGAACATATACTTCTGTTTCATTGCTGTAGCTGAATAAGTCTGTGCCATAAAACAGTGCATGTCACATACCAACCTTCAATGAATTCTGCTGGGGCCTATTTCATCAAACACTAAAGGCACAAAAGCAAATGACACAGCAAATTTCCATATAAGTCTGCATTTCCTTATGACAGGATTAAACACCCTGAAAAAACCCCTCTGTCATGTGCAAAATTATCAGAAACTGGTCTGAAACAGAAAGAATTTACAGAAACAATAAAGTAATTTTTGTTTCAGATAAGTGTCATTCTCATTAGAATAACATCAGAATTTTACTTTGTTCTGATATGTTTAGGTTAGGAGCCAGAAACAAATCATGCAGATCAGGCAAGTTTCAAGTACTGACAGAATATCTTTAAAATTTAAATTCAAATTCTCTGTGAAATATAAGCTTTTTAATGTATGAATTAATTTCAGTGAAGATTTTTTTTCTCTGAAATTTTCCAATCTCTCTGTTCAAAATGGCAGTAATTAGAGAAAGAATTTACCCTTCCCCACGTAATAAAGAGTTTGCCTGCACTTAACAGGAAGTCATCCACAAGCAGTCCATGATACTCATGATCTCACCTTCATGCTCTTATTCTAAGACCAGAAGTTGCTTATTTTCTGTTTCAACATTTCTCAGCAAACATTAAGGTGTTTTTCCTCTCGCCTAGCAGTGAAAAAGCTAAACGCACCTGTTTAGTCAGAATTATTCATTGTGACATTGTTACAGACAATGGTAAAGGACCCAGTGAGGACTGGTCTCTTTATTTCACATAGTCTGTTTGCCCAAACTGTCTCTAGGTACCTCCCTTTTCAGGTGCCTAATATTACAAGAATTAAGTCTCCCTCCAAACCTTTAAACTGGTTACCATAGTTTCATTGTGTATCTCTATAAAAAGCAATTAGATACACTGACCTCGTCCTTCCTTATAACAGTTCTCCTATTCAACTCAGGTTGTAATTAGAACCTGTCATTGTGGCTGTAAGAGCAATGAGTAATCAGCGTGTCATGCTAGGGACCTGGGAGCAGCTCCCAGCACACACTGGAGAAAAGATACATGTAAAAGATAACGATGCCAATAGATGAATTTTCTTCCAGATTGCCATCAGTTATCACATTGTGCTCTGTAATCTCTAAAGAGTTTTGTTCTCTGATTTAAGGAGCTCTCTCTACTACATAGCATTAAGTTCTTGACTTTTAAGACTTGCTGTGGGGCAAGGACTCCCTCAGGTCAGTTAAGAATTGTGTGACAAATAGGTCCCTTATTATTAGTTTAAGATGTATTTCCTTTCAGTTTGATTGAATGTTATAGAAGATAGACAGCAACACATGATTTTTCTTCCATTTACCATTTATAATTTTGTTTACCTTCAGTATATCTGCTCCCACTCATATTCTGTGTAAATTAAATGTGATCTTTTCAGCCTCTGCCATATGACTTTAATCACTGTAATCTCTAAAGTTTTCTACCTTACTTCTTATGCATACTGCATGCTTTTATCATACAAAGTGAGCCATTTCTTTCCTTGAATAATCTATGAGGACGCATAGATCTTTTCTCAGAGTACTTATAGTTCTTTTAGAATCTGTTTATACCTCATATTGCTCTCTTTCATGTTGATTCATTTGTATTTGCCACTAATGAATTTTAACAGTTTTCAGAATAAAAGCCACATCTAGGTCCTCAAATTCCAGGCCTTTGTTACCATACACAGTCACATCATATAATTCTATTCAGAAGTTTAGTCAGCTTTTTTATGGGCAGTTCTTGTTCCTCTCTTGTTTCTTGTTCCTTGCTGTGCTCCTGGGAGTTTACAGCATCTGAGGAACTTTGGAGTATGTGTGCAAAACGATAACTACTTTGCTGAAGTAGAGTTTGCTTCTTCCTTCATAATGGAATGAAGAGTTGCTGCTCTCATCAGGAGTCCAATGAAGCTTTGTTTGCATAATATTGGTTGCACAGACTGGTGAGCAGAGAAATTTCTGCACTGATACAGCAAAGAGATGTAAATTCTGTTTTCCACAAGGAACTAGAGTTGTGGTTTTGTTGGTTTTTTTCCCCTGTATCATCCAACATCACTCCTGGAGCAGCCTGCACTGCAGTACAGCTGTGCAGGATTGTAGGCATACATGGCACAGCTCCCAGACAACGTCAGCACCCATGTGTAATGTTCCCCATGTAATGTAGAATAAACAGAAAATGCATCAGAAACATGGCAATGGCAAATCTGAGCTCACACAGAAGATACTGGCTCACTGCATTGTAGCAGACTCATAAGAATATTCTCTAAAGGATTTTGCAAACTGTAGTCATGTTCAGAGGAATATATATCTACAATCATCCACATATTACTGCCTTAATCTACATACTATTTATACCATGTACACTAAATAGTTGGCTGAATAACTTTTGGTCATTCTGAACGTGCACAAGGTATAACAGATTAGATTTAACAAATTAGATATAACAAACGTTTCAGATAAAAATAGGAAAAGGAGATGTAGTTTGTTATTCTGAAATGAAGCAGTGTATTATCCAGACATGTTCTTGTAAATTAAACCTGCCCTGACTGAACATCTAAAACAACAGACACCTTGTCTGGTTTTTATTTTTCATTCCAAGAGAGCTGAGCCACAACTACAGGCACGGGATGCAGCAACACAGGCAATGCTAAGTTCTTTCCCCTGCATAACAAATATGTATATAGGGAATAATGAGTTGGAAATCCTGGAAGCAAATCTGAGGGGTTAACATTCTCCCTTCCAGGATGGCTTTTCTGTAAGAGCTTGCTAATAGCAGAAGACATTTTGTCAGGCAGGATAGATTAGGATGTGCAGTGGGATGGAAGTATTCAAGTGCTATTTCATCTGTCTTTCTCTGTTGTTCCTCCTGTTTCAACTAGGAGGAGTTTCCTGTCTAAACGGATTGCAATGGCTATATCTATATTTCAGATAAGCTTAAAACATGTATAAAATGTGGTGCTGCTAATTAGTCAAGATGTCATTAGTGCAAGGAAATTAATTGTACATAAATAATGCGGAATTTCAGCTTCATGGCTCAAGAGATAAATTCAGAGCCTTTTCAGAGTTGTCTGTCTTAAAAAAAAAATAGCAGAAGAGGATTATTAAGGAAGCTCTTCAAAATTCCCATTACCCTGCTAGTGAAGATTTAATACACAGCCCAGAAGACAAGGCTGATCTGTACTCCTTAAGGTCCTTCCACCACAACAGCATTGGCATATCTCTGGCTGCTCTCATCAGAGAGAAAAGTAATCATGACTTTGAAGAAGCAACTTATCAGCCTCCCAGAAGTACAGTCCATGCTCAGCAGTGGATGGGTAGTTACGAGTGTTTTCCTTCATTATCTGGACTTCAGGGGAGTCATCTCTTGGGTGCATGCAAAGACTGCTCTGACCTGGTGATGTTAGAGTAATTAAAGTTCACCTCAGGATTGACTGTCTCAAGGATTTCACAGTACAAAGGTGAAGTTTGACTTGATTTCCTATAAAGATGCCTGGTATTATTACTGTTATTCACTGATACAATTTTCCAGTAACAGTCAAAGGACCAAGTCTGAGGGTTGAGACTATTTTTTTGTGATTGCAAAAGCATAGAATTTTGTATTCTGTGCCCTCAGTACAAACACCTAGGGAAACCTCGTCCATCTCCTCAAAATCACTGTAAACTAATACCATGATTGTCCTTGCCACCTTTTTTTCCCCCCATTTTTTATTTTATTCCTCAATGAAAAGAGGGAAGAGTTCCAGTTTTTATCAACTGCCTAGTACTTCATGCACTGGGCAGAGTGTGAAGTCTACAGGAAATGTCACTAGATGAGAAGAACATCATTCCAACACCCAGCTTACACAGCTGCAAAGGACTGCACAGGCAGAAGGCCATGGACAGTCAGAGAAGGAGATCCATGTATCTCATTTCTTAAGGATGATAGTTTCTGTGTTTTGTCATATAAGTTTTGCATAGCTTCTAACTAACTAGTTTGATTGGTTGGCTATTACCTGAAATAGTTTCTGAATTTTGTTAAATATAAAATAATTTATAGTGGTATAGCATTTTCAAACCTGTAAAAGATTTCCATTCTGCATTTCTTAGCAAAACCTCCAACTATCCTATAGAAGACCATGCCTAAAATACTTGTTTTGAAAGTACCCCTCAGCTTTCTAGTAGAGTGAAATAAGTGGAGTAGTTTGAAAAAAATATTTCTATTTTATTTACCTTCATGGTCTAGAACTTTTATCTTCTCTTCTTCTCTAATCTAAGTTATTGGCAGATATTGGAGCCAGAAATTTAATTCTATCCTGTCTTCTCAAGTTACAGAGTGATTTCTCCACCACAGCTATCACTGTAGTCAGCTAGAGTTTCTAGAGATGACAGATATAAAAGATGCAAAATCTTGCAAGACATTTATGAAACAAGATTTTTTTGAGTATTTAAGACAAGTTTCCCTCTATTCTGGTAACAGAAATGCTTGACCTCATTAAAAGCCAGAGGCGATGTTGGTATCAGCTGAGAGCAAAGGATATTAATGAACAATTTTTCTCATGTTTTTCTTGGAGCCTCACTGAAAGTTTCAGGCTTCTAAACTAGCTGTAACTCTTACTTTCTCTTGTCTTTATTATTATTATTATTATTTTTACTTGAGAAGATGGAATTTAGTTAGCAATGAAAAAACAAATCTTATAAAGGGTTGAATGAATCTCCAAATTATAGCCCAGATTTTTCTGACAGTCTCATATTTTAACTCAGTGGCAGAGATGATGGCTAAGATTCCCTGTCATAGTTTAAAAAATAACAAATAAAATAATGTGTGAAGATACACATGAGAGAACTTAACCAACTTATACACTCACTCTTAAATTCTTTTGTTGTTTAGCACTCCTTTTCCATCCTGGTCTTTAAGGATTAGCTATGGCGTCTTTACTACCTTCATCTTTTTTGCCTTGACTCCTCCCTCTCCCAATAAAATAGTCCCCATGCTTCATGCTTTTACAACATTTTCCCAATCTATTTGTTTTTGAATTTGTCCTTATAAATTACCAATTTCCAGAGGTATTATCCTTGCTCTACCTTAATTCATTTTTACCTTTTTTTTCCCCCCAGCCAGTGTCAGTGACACTTATGGTAACAACGCAGATGGACACAGTGGAAAATCATTTCACTGGCCAAAATTACACCTTGACAGTCTGACATCAGATTTCTAAGTGGTGTGTGTCATGTAGCATTCAGAGATTTGAAGATAGATGAATGGCCAAGCCAAGGGAGTTAGTAGGTGATCATAAAACTTGTATGTACAGGAAGATAAACTAAAAGATGCTTAATTTTTTTACTCACAATTCAAACATAACACAAATATGTGGAAATACTCCATCAATAAATGGAAACACAGCATATGAAGATATATTTAGATATTTCTGTGTAGTAGAACTTTCCTGTAGTCCTACCAGTACAGACTTTATGAGTGCTTTATGAGAACTACCTCCTTGCAGCTCTGAGGTGAGCTATGTCCTCGTGCCTCCAAACCAGCAAATGGCACCTCTCATTGCCACTCTGAGTAGTGCTTGTGCACAGCTGCTAATATGTTTTCTTATTCTTTCTTTTATAGTCAGATAAGTTCTGCAGTGACAAGAAAGAGGCCAATTTTGGTTAAAAGCTTATCTAGTTCAACAGAATATCTGGCAAACAGGGAGAAAGGAAATTATACAATTGAGAGCAATCAGAAAATTCTTTTGATGGGTGATTACCATCAGATTGCAATGTTTCTACATGGATCCACAGAGCTTGGTATAAGCTCAGCTGCAATTTGACATTTTTGTAAGATCATCAGTCTGCATAAAAGAGCAGCTTATGAATAACATAATTTTTTCTTTGTAGTATGCTGAAGAAGAAGGAGGATTGAAGAGACCAGGTATTTTAAGTCACTGAATATAATGGGTCTCCAGCTCAGCCAGAGCTGTCAGCTGAAATTATGCCATTTTTTCTTTAAAGTTAGCATGTCAGAATATGCTACTGGCTCCAGTTTCTAAAGCTAGGATTCATCAGTATATCAATTACCAACCTTGAACAAGGTAACCTTTGAACCACAGAAAACCCATCTGTGGTGTAAATGGGTTAAATAAAATCTTTCCCTTCCCACTTTGTTTGAGTAGGGCTGGTACTTCTTCCCCTCTGGCACAATCTCTGCCCAGAATTTTTCAGTCACTGAATTGCAACAAACCATGCATCAGTCTCTTTTGGTCTTTAGTGAAGTCACCTTCCTGTCATGTCTGAAACTGGGATATTGATCTGGTTTCTAACATGCCCTGATCCTTTAAGGATTCTAATTATCATTGCAGCTACAGATTCTTGCTGCTCTTACCGCCCCACCCTTCCTCTCTCTACATCTACCACTCTTAAGCCATTTTATGGGAAAATTAAAATACTCCTGTCCCTCTGAAATGCCTAGTTAATTCAGTGTGCAGCTGCTAGGGTAAGGCATGTGGGCAGTACCTTGTGCTAAACTATGGCAAATAGCATGAAGTCCTCTCTTACATGTTCAAATTAAAGAACCTCAATATAAAGATTTAATTGTGTCTATATGAGTATTCTGTCTATGTGTCTATTTAATTGTGTATATCTGAGGTTCCATACTATGTATTTAAGAAGAAACTACAACTTCTAAATTACATTTTAAAAAATGGTGACTATGTAAAAAAATCATGCTGTTAGAGTTAGAAAACATCTCAATATGCATTCCAGCCCACATTAATAGTTTGTGAAACTGTAAATAAAGAAATCATAATTGAAAAAAATTTCCATGCATTTGACATTAGTAGGACTGTAACTGGACTACTACCATCACTTTTTTCTGATACTCCCTTCCAAGAAAAGTTTAATATTTATGAAGCTCATAAATCACCAGCCATGGATATAATTGGAAAGCTGGTGGAAGTCATTCCATCAATACACTCAGGATGGGGTTTAATCACGTGTGGGGTGCCTGAAATTAGGATGCCAGTACGTGGCTGTCCCCCTAACAACCCTTGATGCTGCAGCCATTTTGAGATTCCCCAAACTGCCTGTGTCTCAGCAAAGGCAGCTGAGCCTCACCCAGGTGTTCAGGGTCCCTTCATTCTGACTGAGAGAGAAGGCCAGAAAAAAGCAAGTAGACAAAAGCTTAACTGAGGCAAATTAAAGTGACAGATGACAAAGACCTTTTTGGTGAATGTGATTAACCATTAAGCAACAAGTGTAAATCAGAACAGCAAAGCTTGTGTCAGATATTTTATATTTTGGTCACATCAAATCAAGACTGGATTTTACTAAACATTAACTGGAATAATTTTACATGGCTGCAGCCAAGTGTAACTTTGGTTTTGATAAGGTATTTGTTGGAGAGGTATCATTTTTACAAAAAAAAAAAAAAATAGAAAAACAAGAGATGCAAATTAGGTGATGAGAGAAAAAACTATTTCTCATATTCTAATTGTATGTCTTTCTCTATATTAAGGTCCCAGTTCCTCAACTCAGAAATGTATTTAACCCTCATGTGGGGGATACATGGAAATTAGTCATATTTCTTTTGCTGTGAGAGAGCTATATGATGGCATTATGGACAAGGAAACCAATTCTAATCTTTGAACTTGGTTTTATTTTTTTCTCTCTTCTTACTTTGCTTTGTGTATTTCTCACTTAGATCCAATTATATTAACGTTGATGCTGCTCTTTGTGATTCCTGGATAAGATTTAGTCACTGGCAAAAGCACTCAGAACTTTGGTATTTCCTCTGTGCTTGTCACTGTTTATGACCCTTTCTCCTCTTTTCTTCAAAAGTTCTTGTTTTATTCACAGATGTGGAAAAGGATGGAAAGGAAACCGTTGCCACATAAGTGCTAAGCCTCTTCAGCCTCCAAGTCTCCTACAAAATGGTAGGTCTGTGAAAAGAAAGTAATATCTTGCAATTCACTCTTTGAGTCTTTCATTTTACTTATTTCTGTCTTTGATTGCTCTGATTTTGCAGATATTTGGATTGGATTGGGTATCGGTTTCTTACTGATTAAAATTACAGCTGCTGCCTTGTATTTTCTTTTGAAGAAGAGAGTACCAAAAACGTAAGTGAAACTTTTATTTGCATACAGCGGACACCAGTGTGGCACAGAGCAGTGGCCAACTGCCCAGGCTCATTGGTTTCAACCTTTGAATGTCCCCAGTCTGTCTTCATATGCAACCCGAAGCAGAAAATGTAACTTTGCAACAAAAGCTGACCTTAGTGCACCCCAGACTGGAAACAATGAGCAATGGCTTGATTGCCTGAAATGTTTTGATTTTGGCATTGTGTGAGTATTCTTAAATTATAAAATTCAGGATGTGTTGAAGGATATGCCTTCAACTGACAATTCACTATTTCAGAGATATATTTACAAGCCCTTCCTGTTATCTCTCTTTTAATTCCTGCTTTTTCTCTCCTCCAATAATCTCTGCTTTTTCTCTTCTCCCTAATTTAAGAATTTTTTTCTGTTTTACTATCTCTGTAAATACTTCTGTATTGCATCTCTGCCTAGCTCTCAACTTGTTCTGCTAGATCCTTTTTCTGTCAGCTAGTACCTAGCACTGTCCCTCCCTTCTAGCAATTCCTGTTGCACATTTCCATGTCCATTTTTTTGTTGTTAGATTTTCCTCACCTTTCGTTTTCTTCTCCAGAATTCATCTTCAAAGCTGTCTCTTTTCCTTTAAACTTGTTCTCTGCTATAGACTTTCCTCTCTTTGGGGATGTTGTTATCTCCCAAAGTATCTCCTAAACTGTGCAGGCTCCTGTCCTGACATTATTGCTGCTGACGTGTCTCCTATCTCTGCATGCTCTCCTGACAGGCAGAGCTGTCCACAGACACAGAAGCAACATGTTGAAGCAGAAACTTTTATTGGTTGTGCTTCTGTTAATTGAGTGCACAGCTTCACCTGCTTTCCTTCCATCTCCTTCCTCTCCCTTAAAGCAAGAATAACATTTCCTTATCTTTCATGGGGCTTTTGAGATTTAATTCATTCATGTTAATGCAACCTGCTAAGGCATACATATGGAAAAGCTCTTCAGAAGTGCAAGATTACTTGTATTGTAAGAGCTGCTGAATTTTTCTTTTTTGTTATTTCAATAGTTATCTTTGAAAAAAAGAATGTAATTTCTCAAAACATGTTGGGTGGTATTTTAATTTAAAACATATTGTTGTTTCTTACACTACTTCTTCTGTGCTCTCACTCAACGCTCCCTCCTACCTTTTCATTCATAAATGTCTGTTTAAAGTTACTGCACTTTTAAATCTGCATTTACATCTCTTTTACCCACATAGCTGTATTTAAGGAATATTTTTGTTTTTCTTGTAATTATATATGCTAAAAAAATAGCAGTCCTTTTTGTACCCTGTTGCAATATGGTGCTAAGCAATATGGTCCCATTAGGTATAAGACAGGGATGAATAAGGATCTTCTTAGTATGGCTCTAAGAATATACCACAGCCCTAATATGCAGAGAATCAGAGCTGTGAAAGAGAGGATTAGACAAGCTTACAAAACAAAGCTTATTCTGGTCTTGATTGTTTCCATTAAAGCTTCCAGAAAGGTAAGTTACGATGATGGAATTTTGTCTATGAGAAACTGAGATTGTTAAACCATTTTGCTCCAACTACAAATAATTTTTTTTATTTTCCTTGTTTTCAACCACAGTCAACTTAACATGTAAATTAAAATGCTTTAATAGGCATCTTGCTAAGAAATAATCTAGCTAATAAATGTCAAATTATTTGAAATTATGAAAACAATAAAATCTGAAACTTTGAATTTGAGAAGATAAGTTCATCCAGGCTCTTCCTCTTCAACTACCTAGCACCTACCCTGATTTGGTATACAAAAATCACAGCTGGAAACATAGTAGTAAATTAAGGCAAGTTATTCCTGAATCAGGAGTGACTAGTCAAAATGCAGCCAATGTTAATGTGCTGAAGTTTGGATCTTTAGGATAAGGCTTTATAGTAAGAAGTGACTCGTGTTTGCATAAGTCTGTAAAATGTTCAATGTGACAGCACCACACAGAGGCATGAGATTTTACTCCTGGTTTTTTTAAGGGATTTGATGAATGAGAGTGTTTTACTGGCACATAAATGATACTGTCCTACAGTTAATTTTCACTTGTGCCTGCTTTTAGCCCTCCTGAGCCATGTTGTTTTCCTAAAGTCATTAGGCACTAGAGCCACTCTAAGGAAGCTTTCACATGCTTGAGTTCGTATTGGCTGTCTTTTGATAAATTCTTTTGGTAGCTATTTTTATGTAATTTCTGTCAGTGTCTCCTTGCTTTAATGTATAGACCCACCTATGCAGGCACTGGCAGATGGTTCTCCAGAGGCACATTAGGAGTTGTAGGTGTCAGTTCCCATGATACCTTAAAATGGTGTGCAGGTCCATCTAAGTCTCAGTGGAAATAATGCAGGAATGTGCACAAGAGCTGGAGAAGCTTAAGAATCCAATAGAACTCATTTTTTTCATCAGGACGCGAGGTAGGAGGCAGTAGGGGTGGGCTGGAGACCCCTCAGATGATTGCCAGCTAGAAATTTGTCACTAACAGCAGTGAAAACCTAAGTCACATTTGTCCCTCTTCTTCTCTGGAAACGTTAATAGTGTCTTAACCCTTCTTTCAGCCCAGAATGGATGTCCCACTTCCCCTTTGCCATCTCCTTCTCCTTTGCAGAATTTATTTTCTGATCTGCAGGCTTTAAACGCTCCAGTTACTGAGCGGGAGTTACTGGAAGTCATCCTGTAAGTTTACTTCCTAATGGACAAAAGCAGCCTTACATGGCCTGGCATCAGAGTACTCCATTACCATGACAGCACTCAGATATGCCAGATACTTCCCAGTCCCCACCTGGGGATATGTGAAACTTCTGCATAGAAACCCCAAATCAGGGAAACTTGCAAGTTTCTCTCATTCTTGTTTGCGCTACAGAGATGATGTTCCCTAATCCAGAAGGGAAGGCTGCCAGTTGCTCCACTCCATCAGTGACATCTGTCCTTGACCAAAAAGAAGCAAAGCTTCATTTTAGCTTCCATTTTGTTGCAGCTGCCTTTTAATGCTTCACTGTAATTTGAAATCTGACAGTATGAAAAGTAAGTGACATTCTGTGCAGCCAGGCTATGCCTTTTTGCTATTGCCTCCAAAGCAGTCAACATCCCTGGATCATTTCAGTTTGTTTCTTTCCTGTTCTTGAACTGTGCCACGCACTGCAATGCCAATGTACCACAGCTATTATCAGTCCTGTCAAACTTAATGAACACAGAACACATTCAATTTTCCAAAGCATATAGCAATGTAGCTTGCCACACAAGCAAAACAGTGAAAAACTGAGGTGTTCTGAGAAAGCATTTTAAAATGACAGAAAATCATGGGAAGAAAGAGCCCACAGAGGCCATTTTTCATCCTGCCACATCACAGACTCAATTGTATCACTCTTGAGTTTGCATTTAAAAACCTCTAGCAACATGAATTTGATGGCATCCTCAGGCTATATTGGTACCTTGGGTAGAAAGAAGTTTGCTGTTAGAAAGTTATTTTCCAACTGCTGATATGCCTGTTTATCATTTAAGTTCATGCCTATTCACTATGGACAATAACAGATCATTCCTTTTCTTCTTTGCAGGAAGCTTTTTCTGTTCTTGAAGGTGGTTGTCATGCCTCCTTACAGGCTGCTTTCTTCAGGCTAAACAAGCTCACTGCTTTTGCCTTTCTCCATAGTTAAGGTTTACTTATAATTATGATGATTCCCAGTTTCTGTTGCCAGACTTTGTGCAATTAGACCATACCCTTCTGGAGGTCTGGTGTGGAGGAACGGGTGGTGTATTCCAAGGGAAGCTCTCCAAACAGATCTGAAGGGCTGCCAGAGGTCATTGCTGGCTGTGCCTCTGTTCCTATATCCCAAAGAGATAAATAGAATGACAGTATTAGGACATTTATTGAATCATTTTCAGCTTGTGAACTGGAACAGAGACAGACACAGTTCATGTATAATGGGAGAAAAATGTGCAGTTTTATGGGAAAAAGTAAACCAAAATTTGGAAGCATCAGCCATAACTGTTGTTTGGGAATTGTTGTACTAGTTTAATACTGCTATCCAAATCCATTCTTTTGTAGAATGTTTTTGTTCTGAAGGATGAGTGCTATGGTCAGAAATTTTCAGTTTTTCTGAAATGTACAGCTGAAGATCATCACACATAGGAAAATGGCATAGAACCAAGAGGAAACATGCTGAAACAGAGCCAGTCTCTGTAGTCTGTAACCTTCAAGATTATGAAGATGAAAGTTGCAAAGGAGTGATTAAAAAAAATTAATTAAATTCCCTAAAGTGACTCAAAAGGTACAAAGTACAGACTTAGGAAACCCATACAGCATATTAACAGTCAAATCAAGAATCCAAGTGGCTTGTACATTATTTTAGATGCAGCTTTTGGAAAGTCTTCTCTCCTTGCATCATGCCTCCTCCTTCTTTCATGGGATGTGCAAAATATAGCCTACTTCAGCAAACCTAAATATAGTGGAAAAGATTTTAATATGCTTTTGAAATTAAGATCTTAAGTTTTAGTTTCTGTTAAGAACTAAAGCTTTAGCACACCTATAAAAATTCTTTAAAGGATTATTTTAATTAGTAGCTTAATTGTAATTAAATCTTTGGTCCACTAGGATTTTGTCATTGTTGCTAGGGATCAGATGCTAAGCATTCCTCCAGTACTGTATTTCCTAAAAATCTGTATTCTGTATGAAAGATTTGGTTTTAATTTGAAAGGTATATTGAAAAGTACAAAATTATGAGCCCTTGCATCCAAAAACAACAAAAAAAATCTAGAGACATTAATTTTCCATTAACAAGAATGATGTTACTCAGCAGTCTGTTTATACACGGGTGGGTATTTTGTGGAGCATACAACTTCTTCCTGTCTTTGTGAAATTGTAGTGGAGAAACCTCTGACAAGGCAGTAGTTTTCACTACTAAAGAATGCAGATGAGCTTAGCANAACATTATATATATTATTTATATTATATTATATTATATTATATGTTACTATATGTTATTATATGTTGTTACATTATTCATATGTATGCATCTACCTATATGTTTATATATGTCGTATGTATGTGTAAAATAAGTGACATAAGGTAGTATATTCAAGGTGACTTCCAAAGCCCCGCTTTGGCAAAAATGTTCCTGAGAATAGAAGAGAACTTAAGGAAGTTAATTTTCACCTATGTTTGTGGTGCATAAATTCAAGCAGTGCCCATATTTTGGGCCATAAAATTCCCATTATCTCTAAGATTCAGTGACCAATACATGTGCTTTTCATGATTCAGATCTAGAGTGGGAGGACACCTGAAATCTGTTGGACTCAATTTTAGTGCTTGAGACGTGGGCAGGACCAATTTCAGCACTAAGCACAGCAACCACAAACATTGAAGAACTTGGTCAGCACTCTGTTTGGTGCCCACAGTTTGGCACAGCATCCTTGTGGTTAGTTCTCCTCCTTGCAGAAGAAGCTGGAGATCTGTGTTCAGCACCCTCCTGCCCTCAGGACAGACCTCAGTACTCAGCATGTTTTTGCCCAAATAAGCAGTGCGTATGTCTTGCACAAAGTGCTCAAGTTTAATGGAGTGATGAAAGAGTATCAGACCTGTCCCCATCCTATCCCCATCCTTACCACTTGCTATTGGCACAGTCAGGGTGGTTCACAGTGAGAATTGTGTGGCTTGGGTTGCCTTTTGGCAGTGTCTCGACTGACTCCAAGCAGAACTGATTTGCTCAATTCCATGTCATGCTTTTAGGCCATACAGTTGGTTTGTGATGTCTAAATGAGGCACCAAAATTAAGGCATGCAAGTCTGGTACTAGTTTAGAAATAGAGCCAAACTCCTTAAAAAATTCTCCTGTGAGTTTGCTTCTGGCCTCAGATTTTGTGAGTCATGCTTTCATTTTAGAGTAAAAAATAAATTTTGTACATATTTTCAGGACTTTATTCAGGAGGACTGTTATGCAAATACACAGTAGGCATATAAATAATCTGTCATTGCTTCACTAAGCAAATTAAATGAATCAGAATATCATGGTTTATTACAGTTAAGATTAGATCAAATGAAAAAATTAACAGGTNTGAAAGATTTGGTTTTAATTTGAAAGGTATATTGAAAAGTACAAAATTATGAGCCCTTGCATCCAAAAACAACAAAAAAAATCTAGAGACATTAATTTTCCATTAACAAGAATGATGTTACTCAGCAGTCTGTTTATACACGGGTGGGTATTTTGTGGAGCATACAACTTCTTCCTGTCTTTGTGAAATTGTAGTGGAGAAACCTCTGACAAGGCAGTAGTTTTCACTACTAAAGAATGCAGATGAGCTTAGCAAAGCTATGCCCCACGTTACCTCAATCTAGGATGATTAATTCTCTCCTCTCCTATTGTGGTATTTCTGGTTATGTAGAAAAACCTAGTTTTCTCTAAACTACCTTATGTATATATTTAATGATTTTTAAACTTTTTTTTAAACTTTCTTTTTAATTTTTTTTACTGCAGTTAGCACCTCATCCAGGTGATAGATTACAGCACTTGTGTAAATGTAATTTTAATTACATTTTCACTTGCATTTTCTTTAAGGTCTTTTAATTTGAAAATATTTCAGAAATTTTAAGTCTATCTATTGATATCCCTTAGAAAGAATTGCTTGCCACATTCACAAACGGGGTNTTTTGTGAGTCATGCTTTCATTTTAGAGTAAAAAATAAATTTTGTACATATTTTCAGGACTTTATTCAGGAGGACTGTTATGCAAATACACAGTAGGCATATAAATAATCTGTCATTGCTTCACTAAGCAAATTAAATGAATCAGAATATCATGGTTTATTACAGTTAAGATTAGATCAAATGAAAAAATTAACAGGTTCAAATATTCAGCTCTCCTCATTGTTGTGTCAGGTAATCAAAATAAATTATGACACTAGCATTAGAAGCAATTACTTTCTGAGAGTCTTGTTGTGAAAAATTTTAGGGAGAGATGTCTGGTTTAGTCAAAACCCAAACTTAGTTTCTTGCACTGATTTAATTCATAAGGTAGAATATTTCTGTGCCTTACTTGTGTCTTCCTCCCAAGCAGCCATTCTGGTTTTAGATATTTGCACCAGAAATTATCCAGTGTGTCTCCTCTGTGGTTCCCACTGAGGAACAGCTTCCCTTCCCAACATCTCTATGGACTGTGCTCCTGTGACTGCTCTTGTCCTCTCAGTCCAGCCTACCACAGTCACACAGAGCCTGTCTGTCAGATTCTAGGGAGACACAGCTTCAACAACCTGCAGGAGCAACTTTGGAACAGAAACACTTTTTAACACAACAAAATTTATTTCTCCATCATCAAGACTGATGGGAAGCTTTAGGGAAAAATTTTGTCTTAAAATACCATACATGCAGATTTCTATGTACAGAAGACATATGCTCTTAATTCATAAAAACTGTGGATGAAACCCAAAAAAACTAAATGCATCTCTTCAAAAGCACAGATAAGCTTTTGCTTCATTCTTCAGTAATTTTAACTAATATGTTTGTTGCTTTTCACATAGTATTGGGACATCTTTGACGTTTCTGGGCCTCTCACTACAACAAAGACATTGATGTGTTGGAGAGAGTCCAGAACAACAAAGCTGGTGAAGGGTCTGGAGATTAAGTCCTGTGAGGAGCAATTGAAGGAGCAGGAAGTGTTTCACCTCTAGAAAAGGGGGTTGGGCAAGACCTTTCTGCTCTCCACAACCACCTGAGGTAGGAGGTTGAGGGCAGCTGGGAGTCAGTCTCTTCTCCCAGCAACAAGGGACAGGACAAGAGGACATGGCCTCAAGTTGTGCCAGGGGACCTCAGGCTGGACGTGAGGAAGAATTTCCTCACAGAAAGGGTTGTTCAGCATTGAAACAGACTGCCAGTGGAAGTGGAGCCACCAAGCCTGGAGGTGGAAGGGACTGGACATGGCACTTAGTCCAGCTGACAAGGTGGTGATCAGTCAAACATTGGACTCAGTGATCTTAGAGTTCTCTTCCAACACAAATGATTCCACAATTCTGTGATTTCAAGCAATGTGGAGTATTAAAAACTAGTCATCTATATGGGAAAAAAGTTTAGATCTAGGCAGCAAGTTCCATACCCATTCTGCTTTTGCAGAGTAAATGTGATTAACTGCACTAGTCATAAGTGCTTCCAAAAAGATATGGGAGGTGTGAAGACCTCTATCAAGAAAGCATATCTTTAAACTTCCAGATGAGGTAATGGACATGAAATCCATACATAGTAAAATTTGTCCTATAAATCTATTATAAATTGTTTAAGGCATTGTGTTAATTAATGAAAAATTTGCATTTCAATACTACAACTGATTATTTATTCCTGGCTTTGTAGCAAAAGGTATGGGTAGCTTGTATAGCTTTAAAACTGATGCTGATGATTTTGACACAAAATGCAAGTTTTTTCCCAATTAATTGGAAAAGTGAAGTACTTATAAAAATTAAATAACTAAGGTGCTCTTGAACTTGGAGCCTAAAACCATGTTACTCAATGAATTGTCAGTGTGATAGCAAAACACACGAAGAACATGATCTCATCCCATGGAAACAAATTATAGGAATGCAACTTTTTAGGTAATCTCATATTTTATTTAATGTACCACACTATACCTGCATTTTATAAATACTAAATAGTTCTATACACATCCAAAAGCATATATATTTTTAGAAGAAACAGAAGAAAAATTATTATTTTAGTCTAGACATTATCCAGAATATTGGTTTAATTTCCTTAATTTCAGTAGAGCTCAGTTGTAAATGTATTTAGCCACCTATTTTTTTGGACTTAAGTCTTTTCAACTTTAATGTGTTTGGTTCTCTGATGACCTATGTGATATGGTGGGGTTTTTTTCCTTTTTTTTTTCTGTTTCACTTCTCAAGGAAAATGCAGGAAACGGCTATTTCTTCATTTGCCAATCCATTGTACAAAGACCTTAGTTCATCTGGGAAAGTAAAGGTAAGCTGCCTCTGAATGTTCAGAAAAATGTGAGCTTGTAGTCCTCAAATAGTTTTCCTTTAAAAGAATGTAATACCTCAGTGAATGCTATTTAATAAAATAAGTGAGAATTAAAAATTGACTCAATACTCAAATAATTTCCAGTGTATTTTCAAAACATTAATATTTGAAATCAGCTCAGTTTTGACAACATCTCACTGTTTATAATTGTTATGACTATGGGCTGATGATTTGCAGAAAAAAAATGTGTTTTGTATTAAATATTTACCCACACATAGATAAGAATAAGAACACTGAGACTTTTCTCCTTTTGTATCTGGAAAATAACAAACAAAAAACCAATAAAAACCATCCAACAAAGCAGACACACAACAACAGAAACACATCAACAACAACAAAAACACAAAATGCATGATTTGGCAATCAATTTGCCTTTGTATACTCACTTAACTTTAATAAAACAATTCATAATCCTTCCCAGTACCTTAAACATACATCATGATTCCCATCATAGTAAAATTCACCTTGACACTAAACAAGCAATTGGCCACACATTTCCCTAGTTCCATTTGCTGTTCTGAATTAAGAGACTGATAGAGAAACAAATAAATTTTTGGATAATATATATATATATATAAAAGTGAACATATTGCAGCAAAAGAATGAAAGGCAAGATTTAATTATCAAATTAAAATGATAACTAAAATTCATGTCATACATTTAATAAGAAATAAATGATTGAATTAAAATGAAGGTATCTCTGATATTTTATTTATAATCAAAAATAATATAGACAAAGAACTTTGGAGTAAAAAGAAAAAGAGCAAAAAAAAATTTTAAATATCCTTCCTGCCCTCATTTTGATACTACTCTTATTAGCATTGAAAAAGCCAGGCTTGGTTTGAAATAGAAAATAAAACTTCCTTGTCTTTTGCACAGTCAATAATATAAGATTCCATTGCGGCTTTGAATAGGATTAACTATGACATGCCATTTACTTTCTGTAAAAAGGTCCTATCACCTGATTTTAGAGACATTAGATCAAATGAATTCACTTATAGGTTGGAGTTTGTGAGAGTTCCAAGTTGGAAACATTCCCATCACAATCATGTCCAATTCATCAGGACATTTTTATTTTAGTTAAAATAGATTCCTGACAGGCTTCATTTAATAGCAAGTTGAAAAACAGAAGCACAGAGTCAGGAGAGACATTTTCATGGAAGACAGCTCCAGGCATTGTGATTGAAGTCCAGGCATGTACCAGAATTTCCTCTATTTTCTCTAAGACTGGAAAAATACATGTTTACATTAATTCTTCTTTTTAAAAGAAAATAGGCATTATGAGTTTTCTCCACGTCTGATGAGACTTAAATCTGAATGGTGTATCATCAATCAAAAGAGATGACAAAATGTGAGCAAAAGCTCTTGTCTCCAGCTGAATACTCACAAGTTATGCCCTCGTGGGAGTCTCTGCGCTTCATAAGGAACAGTTCTCCTGAACCTTTCTGAACACCAAAACCATGTGGGCTTAGCATAGCTACACTCTTGCTCATAATACTGCCTCATAATCTTGGATCCATAGAATGTGTTACCCAGGTGCCACATGGCAGAATATATTTCCAGCTCACTAAAAATATTCTGAAGCATTTTTTTTTTCTTTTTTTAGTCTCCTGGTTATGCTGCCTCATCTGCTGTTCAAATCAGTGTTTCTCCATGGCATGAGGTATGTAACAACACATTTCTAGGATGTGAACTGGGCTAGTAAAGGAAATTCATCTGTAGAGGAAAAGGAAAAATGTCACTTAAAGTCAATGGTGTATTGCTACTTATACTGCTAGCACCTCTGGAAATTTGAGAAAGATGACCAGCGCTGAGCTGGTTGGCAAGGACCTCATAATAACAATTCTAGTAGTGTTGCTCATCATAGCTACTTGTTACACCATACACTAATTCAATAAGTTTCATTCTGGGCAGATGCTGAAGAAAAAGTTTAGAATTACTGAAATCCTTACCTGAAGGATTCATATCACCTATTTTCTCATACATTTTTCATTCAATGAAATTATAACCATTTCCTTGAATAAAAGGAAATTAGAATGCCATGTACCAAAAGTAGTGACCCACTGCATTTACACTATTGCAAATAGATTGCCTAAAATAATACTGAATGTATATTGGAGCAAGGGCTCTGGAGACAAGGGGGGAAAAAAAGTGGAAACAGATGCAAAAGCAGGTTAAATTACTTGATCAGGTGCATGCGGTAATTGTTTTGGTGGAGCTATGCTAACTTTATTCAGCTGAAAGTCTGGTCTAAAAATGTTTAGAGATTTTATAGTTTTCTTTAATATGTTACTTCCATAATTAATCTACAGCCATTTGTATTTGCATTTTTAAAAATTATTGAATCATTTGGATTTTAATTTTCATTCTATCTTTTTTCTTTTAGTATCCATTTAATGAAAATGGGAATGCTACTTCTTTTCCAAATCCTCTCTATGGTGTAGCAGAAGAAGACATGGACAAATTATGTAGCTCCTTGAAAACATAAACACAAAGCAGGATCAATAGTGATTGTAACTCTTTGCCTAAAGATTTATTATAAAATCTGGAATTATGCCATCATACTGTAGTATTTGCAATAAGAATTAATAACTCATCACTCTTATTAAAACAATTACATTCAGAAAGAAAATTTATATTAAAAATGGAATTCATACATAAGTAAACCATAATTATATATAGTCTTATGTCATTTCTGTTGGTGCAGAAAGAGATTGATTCTTATAACTATGAATTCATTTTACTTTTGTACAGTTCAAATTCCAGTATGTTAATACAATGTTTAATCAAATCCAGATTCTTTCAGTTTGGGAATCATAATTTTCCATTATTTGAGAAATGATGACTTAAATATTTCTGTAATTTTGCATTAGAAAGGGATTTTAACTGACTCTTTTAGTGTTCCAAGATGCAGAAGCAAAAGAAAAGTCTTTATAAAATTAGAAACATATCAAACAAAATCAAAGGCGGTCATGAATCATGGATTTGAATATCGGCTCAGCACGTGATTCATCTGTGACACACCAGTAAATACACTTATTTTAAAAAATATTTTTATTATTAACCTTGATAGTTGACCAAATTTCCCTCCAGTCAGCTCTACAGTTCTATAGTTCTGACCACAGTGGTCCTGATAAATTTAGCTCAGGGGCTGACAGAGGGTGGGAACTGGCATGTTCAGGAAACCATATTTCTGCTGAATAGGTTGGCCTCCCACACAGCTGAAACTTATGTCAGCCCATGCCTCCATGAGAAAAGTATTGGGGAAGAATTTTGGAGTGCCTTGTGACTTTGATTGTCATCCTCTGTGGTACCAGGCATAGCTTGTAACAGTGTTTACACTTTAAATAACCTGACAAAATGTCATCTTCCATAATATCCACTTGCATTTCATGATTGTCATTTTTAGCTTGAAGGCTTAAGTGTTCCTGCTGTGCTTGTGTTTTCTCCCTTACTGTATTTCTACAGCCTGCCTAATTTTAAACCCACTGGCAAGTCTTAGAGTTACTAAACTCCTACAAATTACATAAAAACAGACATCTGCACTGTAGATGGTATCTCTGTTGCTACCTTTATTCAGGGAAAGCTGAATTGCTTGACATTTATTAGACTTTTGAGACTCCAGACAGAAAAGCAGACTGATGCTTGCCTTCATTCCATCAAACACAGCGCTTCTTGGTTTGGGTTTGATGTTTTGTTTTTCTTTCACATTTCTTCAAAGAATAACCATAACCTATATATTTTTATATATCTATATATCTTTCTATATATCTATATATCTTTCTACCTGGGGCCATAGAACTATTTTTTGACTTAGATTTTTTTTTTTTTAATCTGACTGGGATGCTGTTTCATGGGTGGTGGGAATAACAAGGTATGATGTCTGCCCATCATTCTCCCCATTCCTTTCCAGCAATATGCTCATAATTGCCTCTCTGCTGCATCCATACACACACCTGCCTTAATGCCGTCTAGTTGAAAGTTAACAAATATTATTCATTAAGCTTTTAAATAAGAAAATGTGATCACACATGCTGTGTTCTTTCTGTAACAAGATAAGTATTACTGAAACATGGAATTTTCTTATTATACTTGTACCTGTTAGGTTGAGACACAGAATACATTTGATCCAGCAAAGTGGTAAGTGCCTCCAGCTCCTAAACTCTGATATTTTGATAAATCTGTGTGAGATGACTGATCTCTGCAGTATAAACAGGCACTGAGCATCCCTACATGGTCAAGCCCATGTACTCAAATTCTCATTTATTCTGCAATAGACTAGCACTGCTTGCAGAATTTCATTAAACACCAAAATGCTGGTTATGCTATAATTCTTAAATCTGCATTTACTGTGTCATGCTCTGTGTATCTGTAAAAAATTATATTAATGAAAAAGATAGAATTAACAATGGTAGAATTTCATAATATTCTCCCTTATGAAACAAAATGTATTTACTTTAGTATTTATGGTATTCATACTTTAATTTCCCAAATAAAAGTAGTGATTATAAAGAATTATAGTAAAAGAACTCAGGGAACATCATATTACTCATCAGTAATTATGTCCTGAGAGAACTGTGACTCTTCTGCATAATCTCTAAAACAAGATAAGCCTTTCAACAAAACAATTTTCAATTTTTATAATTGACAGAATGTTTACAAAGAAAGTGCTGAAATTCAGTCTTTTAGTCTTCCTGAACTTCAATAATTTTTTTCTTATTATTTCATGAAGAAAAATAGATTTAATTTTATTCAGTATATGGTTGTTGTTTCAGCTATCAGCCCTGGACTGAAATGTTTCAGACAAAAACTTTACTTTTCATTTAATTTTCTGAAATTTTTTCAATACTTAAAACCAACTTAATAGAATTCCTATTCTCAGTCATCCTTTCCACAGTTTCAATTTCAAAATCTAAAGAGCAAATCCAAAGTAAATATACAGGATATAATATATAGGAAAAAAATTGTTAAAATTTGCTACATAGATTTCTTCTTCAAATTTGTAGTATCTCCTGACTAAATACCCTCTGTAAGCTTATGCTGCTATTGTCATAAACTTCATGTAATAAAAATCATTTGTTTCCAAGTGACCTGTTTTTCTGGGAATAAATTAGAAGATGGATACTCTATACAGACCATGAATACTATACTTAGTCTAATTTAAACAAGTTTTTATATCAATGATACCAGGTAATAGCAGAAATAAACTACAAGACAAACTTACAAAACCCAATACCACTTTCAGTGTGGTCTATATGGTCTTAGAATTGTTTTGCTTCTGAGATCTCACAATCATAGAGAATACAAGCATCCATCTCTCTTGGATTTGGCTAATCTTCATTTCAATCCAAGATTTATTTATGGCACGTATCAACAATCATGTGTCATACACAGATGGAGAGATTTTCTTAGAAAGCATCACTGTAGTTGCAACTTGTTCCAATATTTTCCTCTGCCACTGGCTACTACTTTGCAGTTCTGGAAGAGGTGTTGAAGGGGAGCAGGATCTTATCTCCTCTTTGCAAAAGCTGAAGTAGAACATGTGGCTGTGTACTGTTCTCCTTGTCAATCCTGAGGGGCTCAAGCCTTGTTCAGAGCCCCTCTTTGGGTTTGGTGGTTGCACTGGTGCAGCTGTACCTGTGTTTTGCACTCTTGCATCCAGGTTTTCCTGCATCTGCTGGTCATTACAGTGGATATACCCATGGATGCAGTCCAGGTGTTTTCTAATGGTGACTTCCTCTCGTTCTTGCCCTTTTTCACCTGCAGCAGCCTGATGACTATGCAATGATAAAACTGATCAGCCACGTGATCTAATGTTGAAGGTATTATGGTTTTATCTAGAGGATGGGTTAGATGGCATCCAGAAGTCTTTTTCAACCTAAATGTACTTACAGTACTAAATTTCCATGGTGTTGGTGACACCTCGTTCCTCCTTGACATCATCTCTCATTAAGCCATCTCCAGCCTGTGCCATGCATGTGTCTGCTGAGATCATTTTGAAGCCAAAGGTGCTCTCAGCTCCCCCTTAGGTTCCTTCCTTGTTTGCCCAGCTGTGGCTGAGTCCTCAGGAGCAGCTTTTGACTTTTTCATTACCTGTTTCTGCATCTCACAGAGCTGGAGATAGGCTCTTGGATTACTTAGAGCTTTGATCTGATCTGCTGCACCTTAATCAGACATACTGCCATATATAAACACTGGGACTACAAAAAATGTCCACTTTGTGTAGCCATCAAGTTGGCAGGGCTTAAATTAATCTTGTCCTAAGGTAGATGCCTACTCTAGAATGCAGTACATTGAATTCTACCAGCTTCTAAATCTTTCTGTTGCCTGTAAAGACAGTCTAGACATTATGTCTGAAGTGGAGATGCCCAGATTTAATAATATGAATCCCATTAATACCATTTTAACTAAATCCAAATTTCATTCATGTAATAGGGAAATTTTCACTGGATAGTCTTCCTTACAATTGTGCACAGAAATGCTATCTAATACACAATCATTTTCCAGACCTCTCTGTTTGTATAAATTAGAAAGGAAGAGCTTAATAAATGCATATAACTTGCAGTAATGCATCTGCTAAAAACTGACATCTTCTGTTTCTCATTTCAGTTTGTGTGTGGGAAGAGAGGGAGAAGGGGTGGGAAGAATTCATGAGAGAACAAAAATGGAAGTTCCTAAGCAGAAAAATCTACTGTGGGCTGTATTGCTCCATGTAGATTACAGCGTGTGAGAACTCTGGCACCTGACATGGAACAGTATTCCTCCTCTGCTGGGAACTTAAAGGCAGTAATTTTTTCTCCTAAGGCTTGTGAACAGGAAATTGTTCTCCACTTGTGCAAGGATGAAATACAAAGTGCAGCAAAGGAAGGAAACACAATACTAAGAATATGCATAGTAACATCGTTCTAAACTGTTCCTAAAGTGTTACCACTTCATCAGCTGTAGCTCTGATACTGCAGCCACTTTTTATTTAAAAGCAGGGATGCAGCTGACCAGAAGGGTGGCCATAACGTGCATGTTCCTGCAGCAGCCATCCACAGACCTTCACAAATGTCAGGCAAGTTAATATTCATATCTGGATTTTAAGTTACCATCTGCAGCTATAATCATTCTTAGGGATTTTATGCTTTAAAACAAAACAAAACAAAACAAAGTTTTAAAAAGAAGAGGTGCAGTTTCTACAGGACACTTGTACTTGACTAGTAAGATATAACTGTAGAACATATTAGTATTGGTGGGTTTGCATTTTATTTTTATTACAATACACAAGGTGCATCTCAAAGGGGGACAGGGGACTAGATCAGAACATAACCTTAAACACACCAGAAATTTACAGCGTTTTTACTGTTTTAATATAAAACCACATTTTTTGCCCTCATCTTAATATAACCAAAAAGCAATATGTAGCTCAGCCTAGATACAGGAACGTAAAACTTGACTTAGTTCAGGTGGTGAAAATTGNAACAAAACAAAACAAAACAAAGTTTTAAAAAGAAGAGGTGCAGTTTCTACAGGACACTTGTACTTGACTAGTAAGATATAACTGTAGAACATATTAGTGTTTGTGGGTTTGCATTTTATTTTTATTACAATACACAAGGTGCATCTCAAAGGGGGACAGGGGAATAGATCAGAACATAACCTTAAACACACCAGGAATTTACAGCATTTTTACTGTTTTAATATAAAACCACATAACTTCAATAAATCTTAATATAACCAAAAAGCAATATGTAGCTCAGCCTAGATACAGGAACGTAAAACTTGACTTAGTTCAGGTGGTGAAAATTGGGTGTAGAAGATAAACTACAGTAGCTGGTGATATGACAATGAATTTCTTTCAGTCCTCCAGCCCTTCATGGACCACAATCGAAAATACATTCCCCAACATTGATTCCAGCTACTAGAAGGAATTTTCCATTCTGATGGCTCAATGAATTTTTAAAGATTTACCTTTTCTCTTACCATGTCAAATTGAAAGGAGTTAATTTTTATTTTTATAATTTATTTATGAACAATGCCAAATGATTATGCTTTGGAGAAGAGCAAGTCAAGTTCAGGGAAATGTTTAGGCAACAAGATGAGCCAGAAAAAGTTATCAGCAGCAGGAGAGGGTGAATATTCTACTTTTCTAATGAAAATGTAAGTCTCTGAAGCAAGTCAGCAAGGCACGCTCAACTGGGTTAAATGGGTTTAACAGGGAGAAATGAGCACAAATTATTCATGGGAATTCTTTAATCTTCTGTGTAATTATGTGATCATTCTCAGAACAAAGACTTTGGTTGCTCATAACAGGAGGAAAAAGTCAGTTCACACTCAGCACAATGATTAGCATAGAGCTGTGGAAAACAAAAAAAAACCCTGATAATCCAGTACTTTATTTTTTCTGTGTATTTGAAACTTTGGGATGCTATTATTACCTCTAAATAACTTAGAGGTAATAATAAGTAACTCTTTTTCTCTTAAAACAAAGCTATTCTCATTTTGTTCTTTATCTTAGTCTTTAATTTTGAGTCCTAGTTCTTCAAGAGACTAATTTTTTTCTTTTTCTCAACGACTTTGTTCAGGTCATAAAACAGTATCGCTCTGTGACAAGTATTTTACAATACACATGGTATGTGAATTTGTAAAAGTTTAGTAGACCTTATTATGGTTTTGATATCCAAGGCTTAGAATATAATGGAGCACCAACATAGAGCTGCATCAGAAACATGCTATTTCTAGAGCATGATTAGCATTAGTAATCTGTTTGGTATTCACATGGACATGTTAGCCAGAAGTTGACAACTGGTCTCCCATGCAACTGGTGTGTTACAGCTACTTCAGCAGTTAAAGTATTCAGTGTGATTCATGTGAAGTGTTGTCATGGAATTAATAATGATTTACATCTTTTTGTAAAAAGGGTCTGTATTCATTGTAACAATGTGATTATTCATGTAACAAATTGGAGAGGTAAGTAGGACTCCCAGGGTCCTGCTTTGAGCTTATAGGCAAAATTCCTACTGACACAAAGCCAATCAAAAGGATAAAAGAATATACTCCCAGGAGTGTACTCTTAGATATATACCAATGTAGAATATCCAGAAGAGTTAAATTATTTTGCTGTTCCTGTTTAGCTGTCTTCACCTGCAGGAGGTTTCTCTGGACACCCTTGAGAAAATGCAGTGGCCAGAGGATGCTCAGGCTGAAATTTCTGGTAACACATGTAACTTCCTTTGCATATGTAAACCAATCAAGGCAATTCTAAGAAGTGTTGTTTCTGTGTACTCTAAAATCTGCCTAATTTACTAGTTGTGTGAACTTTCTCTTGAAGATCAGTTTCTCATAGTCAAAAGATTTGAAAGGAACGATGGAAAACAACATTTGGATTCAGTCTTAGTTTATTTTCCTGTTTGTATGACTGTGCTTAACTTTTCTACTAAGAAGTAGATACAAGAAAAACCCTATCCAGTTCAACTTCAACAAAACTGTCTTCAATTATGTATGGGGTAGAATGATGACAAGCAAGGGAGAGAATCAACATCAGTAAATATTAGGTATCCAGGAACACAAATATTTTCATATTTCTATTCTGTTAATGACCCATTTCCTACTTACAAATACAAATACAGATACAGATTACAGATACAAATCAAAGAGTAAGCTAACATATTCCTTCTCTGATTTCACTGCAAATAATCCTAAGAAAATTCTTCAGGCATTTACCAGAAAAAAAAAATTGACAAAAATTTTTGTTTTGTAATACTAGTGGGAATTCTAGGGAAAAAAAAAAACAAAACAAAACAAAAAACCAAAAGGAGGTAATGTCACAAAATTTTGCCTATAAGTAGACATGTGGGCTCACTCCTTATATTTAACTTGTCAGTCTTCTATAGATAGCAATTAAACTCACTACCTCATATGCTCCTGAAAATCTCCCTGGAAATGAAAGTGAGATATAAATGCATACCCGCTGCATACTATACACAGATCTCAGGTTGTTGTATAGATTTTTATCTCAAGTGAAAAGAGATAAAATCACAGAATCATAGAATGGTTTGGTTTGATAGGGACCTTTAAAGGTCATCTATTCCAACCCCACTGTAAGAAGCAGGGACAACTAAATCACTTTGCTCAGAGCTCCATCCAACCCAGCCTTGAATATTTCCAGGGTTGGGGTATTGCCCATCCCTTTGGACAACCTGTGCCAGTGTTTTACCATCTTAATGTTAAAAAAATTTCTTTCTTGTGTCCAATCTAACTCTCTCCTCTTTTAGTTCAAAACCATTATCCCTTGTCCTATTGCCACAGGTGTCACTAAAAGGTTTGTCCCCATCTTCCTTATAAACCCCTTTACATACTGAACAGCTCAGAAAGGTCTCCGCAGAGCCTCCTCTCCTCTAGGCTGAACAACCCCAACTCTTTCAGCTTTTCTCATAAGAGAGGTGTTACATCACTGATCATTTTGTGGCACTCCTCTCCAGCAAGTCCATGTCTTTCCTGTGCTGAGCACTCTGCAAGTATGATTATTTAGAGTCTTACCAGAGAAAATATAAAATCTCTGACTGAAGAGGTTGCATGGATACCTTTGATTTCTTTTAGCATGGAACTGATTAATCAAGTTGCACATATTTGTTGTTTAAAACTAAGTTAAAATTGTGTTACATACTTTAACCTGACACAAATTAATCACAGATCTGTATACAAACACACACAGTAGCTGCCATGAGGAAAGGTGAGCGAAAACATGTGTATCTCTGAACCTCTGCATCTTCAGAGAATGGTTTTGATCATTAATCTCATTCTTGATCAAGAATGACCCATTTCTTTTCTTGTGCCAATGGGCTCCTTATTTCAGCTTTCAATCTTTTCATCTTTTTCAGCTTTTCAATCTTTATACATGCTATTTTATGCTCTTTATTATATTCTCTCACTGGTTCTTCAACTCTTCACTTATTCTCTTTTCCACATGAAAGGGAAATGTAGTTTTGATCAAATAGGAAACTTGTTTCAATCATGATGGTTAAATTACTCTCTATACTGTCTCTAGCTTATATACTGCATTACAAATTCCTTAAGGCTTCTTAGTCTTCAGGTACTACTACATTGATTATCATGAATAATGTCACCAGATTTTCAAAGGTTTCAATTGCCTATAAATCTTATTGAGGTCAATGGGAACTGCAGTCCTGGGACCTCAATAAATTCCAGACACATTCAGAAACTCTTATTTAATAGCCAAAATGTGGATTGAAACTCTTAAATTCAGGGATCTTTACTTCAGTGTTTTAAGTAATTTGCTTTATCTTTGTTTCATTGTAATTTCTCATGGAACAGACTTGGATCATTAGAGCAAATAATTTTCAGATAGTTCCAAACTTTGGTGAAGGATCTGTACCTAAATCATATCATCAGAGACATCTGAAGCATTGCTGTTTTCCTCCACCACCTTACACTATCTGCTGTGCTGAGTGCTGTGCCCTGCCTGTTGTCTGAGTAAATACTCACCCTGGAAGGAGCACAAGGCACGTGGTGGAGACGGACAGTTCATTGCAGACAATTAATGCTCTTCCATTTGATAGTATGGTTACCATGAAGTAACCATATAACAATAAGATAGACAAGTTTGGTGTTGAATTTTTTTTCTTTCAGTATGAATTTGCAATAAGAGCAATACACTTACTTTTCTGATTTAAGTGTTGTGGTTCTGGAGCTCGCCTACCACTTTGATTATCAACTGATTACCCTAGAATTTTACACCAACAGAGACTGCCCCAGGTGCCTGTAAAACAGCCATGCTTAGGTAACAGGATTAGACACAATTTTTAATTCTTCTAGTCAGAAAAAATCTTAGCCTTCAGTGTCACTGTCATGGTTTGACACTCACCAAATGCCAGGCACACATGAAAGCCGCTTGCTCACCCTCCCCTGCCACAGCTGGGCAGAGGAGAGAGAAAAATTTAATGAAGTCTTTGTGACTTAAGGAGCTGGAGAAAACACTCCAAGGGCAGAACAGGCTCAATTAAAGGTACAAAGTGAATTTATTACTAACAAAAGCAGAGGAGGATAATGAGAACTAAAATAAGCCCTTAAAAACACCTTTCTTCCCCCAACCCCTCCCTCTTTCCCACCGACAGCACAGGGAGACAGGGCATGGGGGCTGGGCCAGTCTGTCACCCAAGGTTTTCCTCTGTTACTCAGCAAGAGAAGTTGTTTCCCTGTGAGACCACGGGATCCCTCCCATGGGAGACAGTTCTCCATGAACTTCTCCAGCATGGTTCCAATCTCACGAGCAGCAGTCCTCCCAAAATTCCTGCAACATGAGTCCCTCCCACAGGCACACAGTCCTGCAAAAACTGCTGTGACGTGGGTCTCTCTTTCCACTGGGTGCAGTCCTCCAGGGACAGGCTGCTCCAGCCTGGAAGCAGGGCCCTCTCTCTCCACCGAGTCTCCCACTGGATGGCAGCCTCCCCCAGACATCCACCTGCTCCAGCATGGACACTTCCCCCACGGGCTGTGGGTGGATCTCTGCATCCCCCGTGGATCCCCACGGGCTGTTGGTGGATCTCTGCATCCCCCGTGGATCCCCACAGGCTGTGGGTGGATCTCTGCATCACCTGTGGATCTATGGGCTGCAGGGGACCTCCTCCTCCTCCTTCTCCCCTTGGTGTCTCCATGTTGTTTTCCCTCCTGTGTTCTCACCTCCTCCTTTTCTCTGGATAGGAAAAAACTGTCCTCCCTTTGTTTTGATTTTCTTAAATATGTTATCACAGAGGCATTGCCAACCTCACTCCTTGGCCCAGCCTTGGCCATCTTCAGAGCCATCAGAGACTGGCTCTGCTGGGCATGGTGGAAGCTTCCAGCAGCTTGTCACAGAAGTTTCCTCTGTGGCCCTCCACTACCAAAAAACCAGGACATGCAAAATCAACACCATGACCTCAATGAAGTTTGAAGACTTTGAGTCCCATTGAAAGACCTTTGGTACCACCAGCAGCTGGGCTGTTCACTGAGGAGTTGGACTCAATGAACCTTGTGGGTCCCTTTCAACTCCAAATACCCTCTGTGGTCTGTGAGTCTGTGTGGGACTCTGGAGAATGGGGAAGAAAAATGGGTTTGGAAGCTGGATGCATACTTGGTGTACAGATACCAGAGTTATTGACTATAGAACTTCTGTTTCCTCAATAGCAAGAACCTAACAGAATGAAATATTTACAGTTCTGAATAATTTTCACAAACATGTTAATAGTCTATCAATATGGCTTATGAAAGTGACATCTTCTCCAGAGTGACAAAATATGTGGAGTTTTGTTCACTTGTTTGGGTTTTTTTTAACTGAGTACATTCAAATCTCCTGTAAGTTCTAATTTAGAAAGAAAATTTGTACCCTGTCGGAGATAGCATACTTGTTAGCAGATTCTTCTTTCCTGAACAATAAAGGTCATAGTTCACATGAAGGAAAATTACTTGTATCTCTGTGTTTTGTGGTTTACTTACCAGAAATGCCCCAATTCACTCATTTTTTGGGGTACACCTCAGATGGGGTTGCCATTAGAAAGGCTCAGGTGACTTGGTGGAGAAATGCAGGCAGTAAAATGGAAGTTAATTGGTTGCTTGCTTACTTTTGGGAGAGACATGGTTTGCAGACACAGGAATGGGGACAGATGGCTCTGGATTTGGCTTCCATATATTAAAATGGCTTAATCAGTTTGAAACTATGCCCAAAGGACCAACAGTGTTCCAGAGACTGACAATAACATACAATGTAAAAATTTGCTTAACGAGTGCTTTAAGTAGTGAATTAAAATTCCTCAAGAAACATTTGAGGAAAGAAAAGGAATAGCCCACAAAGTAGAAATTCTTTTTCATTTAACTATTTTTCTTTACATAGCTTCAAGTTTCATGACACATTCTGTTTTTAATAATGTGCAAAGATGAGTGCATATTGCTATGACTACTTTATATTAGGAAATTATTAACTACAGATTTAAAGTGCACTGCAAAAGTACTTAACACCATGTTTCCATTTATATTATGCTAAAAAAGTAAATATGTTAAGGAGGACCCAAGAACAGACTTACAGGAGGAGCCTGTATAACAGAAGATATTTTATACTTTTTTGACACCCACATGACACATTTAATACACTGCCAGCAATATAAATCACACAGACAGCCTTTTCAAGATTACAGAGAAGCAATGCTATTCTCTTAAAGCTGTACTTTTTTTGGGTGATAGCACTTGCTACTTTATGCAGCAGTCAACAGAACTCTGGATCAAAATAGATTATTGTGTAAGCAGAAAGCAAACATGCAAGTTTTCAATTGCAAAATTGCTTCAGCTGCAGTACAGATACAACAATGCTTGCTTTCAATAGCTAAGGGGAAAAAAAAAAGATTAAAAGACATACCAGTCAAATTGCTGTAACTTCCAATCCAATAGAACAATGGCAAACTGCCCAAAGGAAATGCCCAAAATATTTGATCTGAGCCATGTTGAAGGACAGTGTGTTGCACATTGGGAACTTTTGACCTTAACAATCCTGAATAAGTTTAAAAAGAATTAGAAAGTCATCACTACTGTTAAAGATATCTTGTCTAGAAGAAAAATTAAGGCACTGATATTTTTTAGGATGAATTCTATTTGTATATATTTAACAACTCCCTGTGAAATTCATTCCTTTAACAATATCCTCACAATCTAAAATGTAAATAAATTTTAATTTTCATACATGTATATTATATTACTGTCTTCTATTTTTGTTTATATCTTTTATGCATTATATATAAATGTTATATAAAATATGTATTTTATATTGTGTTTTGCTATGTGTGTTAAATTGAATTCTAAGACTAGCCTAATAAAAAAATCAGTTTGACTGATAGTTTTTTAAGTAATTTTCTGTTAATCTTTTTGTTATAATTTTTTTATTATTTTCCAATGGAAAGTAAAGCTGTGCATTGTTGCTGTTAAACATTAATAGCAATCCTTACAAAACAGTAAAAATAGACCTTTAAGTTATGTGTAACATATAATTACACATTCAGTAGTTTCTAGAGTACTTTTGTACTATACATGATTCTGATTGATCAAAAAAGAGCAGGTGTACTGGTTCTAAAGCTAACACAAGGACGCCAGTGAAATGCCTTAGCATGCCTTCCTCTGATCACATTACAGCAAAATATACAGCTTTTGATTCATTTTAGTCATGTCAGTCATTCCAGTACAGCGCCATCAAAATCAAGATTATACAAACCATGTAAGACTAGCCATGGCCACAAGTGTTTATTTTTTGTGTGATTACTCACACCATAAATTATCAGCGAATACATCATATATTAATTGGTGATTAAAGAATGTGAATGATCATGGATATTCTTAGGTGGGATTAATTTAGCTTCAAAAGATGTTACATAATAAGACTACTAAAATATTAATATGCATTCTCAGGAACACAAAATTCTGATCTTATATGAAACTAGCTTTTTCTAAGAAGTAATAAATATTAGCTGGTTTTACTAAATCCCCTAAAAGCTGGAGTGTCTATCAGCTTCTCTTTAATTGCCATGAAATGGTGAGAAGCACAAGTTAAGTTTTACATACGAAGCTAGAAAAGGGACTCAGTAAATGACACATTCCGGACTAGTTCTGTTCAAGGGGAAAATTCAGTGATGTTTTTAAGCAGACATATAATTTTTAAGCATCTGCTGAAGGTATTTGCTTGAGCTTTACTGGAATACATCCTTAAATTTCATTGCTGTGATTTACTTCTTAACTGCCTCAAGCACTAAAGGTCTGAGCAGGTAAAGCAGCTGTTCTTAACTGTTTAATAACTGAGCAGGTTTTTTTCCTTTGTCACAACAGTTACCCTCACCTTCATCCAGCTCACACCCCTAAAACTTCTTCATTTCGACCCCTTCACTTGGTGTGCACCTCATGTACACCTCGCGTGTGGGAGTTAGAATGGACTACCTGAGTTGTTGTGTCCCTGCATGCCCTGTGGAACACAACAACACAAATGCTGCTCTCCAGCTTCTCTAAAGGACTGCTCTTGCCCGGCCACTGCTCTCAAAAACCCCCTTCCTTCCTTCCTTCCTTTCCCTCTTTACCTTCTCCATAACCATCTCTAGCCCCTGTAACATAGCCCCAAACCCCTGAGTCTCTGCTCCCACCAGAGGAAGCAGCAGAGTGCTTACATGGGGCTACTGCTCACAGCAAGACCAGCATAGAGAGGGAACAGAGCAAGGGAAATGAGAACAGCCATGGCCCAACATGATCCATGATTTTCTCCTTGGCCCCTCACTGTAAGAAAATGTGATACTATTCAACTAGCAAAAAGAGAAATGCTCAGCTACAAAAGAAGCTAAATCTTCTTCAGGTTTTAAAACAACATTACATTTGTGCTAAGTCTTTTTTAGTTTTATAGGTGGAAATAAGAATTAATAATTCCTGGAACTGACAGATATCCATACAGATATTCTCCCTGGGTAACATACTGTGATCTCTGCACTCTGTCAGGGAGTTTGGTCAAAAAAATTAGATATTCTACCTTAATTTTTAAATTTGTCATAAAGATTGAAAGAACTTATATGGCCCCTAATTTAGGGTATCCTTATTAGATGGTTGATCCATAATGAAACTATTGGGTTGGCAATCAGTAGCTGAGGTTCAGTTTAAACGCAGGAACTGAGTCAGAGTACAAGTCTGGATCTCCCTCCCCTCTCCAGCTGTAAGGATTTAGATTTATGCAGTGCAAGACAATAATTCAGACCACTTTATCCAAGCATGTAAAGCCAAATATCCTGCCTGAGACCTGTGAAAACTTCAGTCTGCCTGCACCAATCTGGTGACCAGCTCATGCTGAACTGCCCCTTGTAGAAGGATGAAACATGGCCATGTATGTTCACAAATATGGGCAGGAAAATTACCTGCTGGTTTGTGCATTTGTCTCAGAATGGTGAGATGTGGATTCCTAGACTACATTATTTTTCTGGTGGGAAGGAGTGAGAGGCAAAAAAAAACAGCTGTTGACCCCATATCTACACATTTTCCAGAAAAGTACATTGGCAAGGGCAGGTTATATATACTCTCCACAAATTCTCTTGGAAACACATTTTTAGAGTAAATGTGAGGTTCACTGCCAGACAATTAGAGGCAAGAGATTGCTGCATAATGATGTTGATTTCTGGTTCTTATCCATCATGTAATTTCATGACTAATCCCTTGAAAGAAAATGCCTTCTTCATCACCTGAAGAAATGTCTTTCAGAAGCAAGGATCAGGCACCAAAACACAGTCCCTATCAGAGATTTGAAGGAAGTTATTTTATTATCCAAAATCAGCTCTAGGAAGGGACTTTTGTGCTGGGAACTCAAATTTAACCATTTGGGCTTGCAAGAGCATGGCTAGGGGGTAGAAGGCTCTGGGAAGGCAGATGCTCCTTTCCCCTCAGGACTTCTCACCACAAGGCTTGCTTGCATTTCCTGAGTGTGCTTCCTGGTGGAAAGCATCTGGAACTGGCTTATTTTGTTTACTTTTTAGTAAGGCTTGGTTGACGACTTCCCCCACACGTCCCCCTGAGCTGTGTCTCACTCATTGCATATCCTGCTCCACTGGGACACTGCTTGTGAGTCTGCACCACAGGGATTTCCTCAAGCCCCTGCTCCACTGGGACACTGCTTGTGAGTCTGCACAGGGATTTCCTTAAGCCCACTGTTCCCAGGCTTGTGACTGACAAGTTTTACCTCCCATTTTGAAGGGGTTGCAGGTCCTGATGGAGGCTGACCCTGTGCTGGGGACCAAACATGCCAGAGGGTGAGACAGTGAACACAGTGCTTTGCTCTGGCTCCTTTAGTCCAGTGCCTGCTGACGACCACAAACCAGTAAGAGACCACTTCCCCTGGGTTCTCATAGTTAATCAAACTGATGTCCTCTGTTAACATCAGCAGGTACAGCTGAACAAAGATTTATCTTAGTAGCAATAAATGACAAAGAATTTACTTTTCCTCCCAAAGCTTTGAAACTTAAAGGTGCAAGTATTGCTTGAATAAATAACAAGTAGCCTGTGAAAGGATGGTGCCATCTGGAAATAAGAACCCAGACAACACAATGGATACTTGTTTATGCCTTTCCCGTTATCAGAGACTGGATGTGCAGAGTGCCTTACAATGCAGGGTTAATTGAACCTATTGTAGAAAATACACCAAATTCTGGAGTGTTTATTTGTGTCTGCAGAGATTCAAGATCTGTCTATCCTCACAGCAGACAAAACTATATTTGGCATCCAGATATAGATATTAAAAATTCAATTTAAGTTTCAATTTAAGCAGTATTTCTATTAGCTGATTTTATCACACTATCTAAAAGTTGAGTTTATTTACCTTCAGTCGAGTATTCAGACTTTTTTTTTCTTTTATTCTTGTGCTACACATTATTTAATAAAGGGGAAGGAGGGAATTGGAATATAGTTACATATTATTGTATAAGGAACAATGTTCGGCACAGGGTTTCTACTATATAATTCCCCCAAAATGTTATAATTTGGGTCCTACCCAAAATATAGATGAGTACCCAGATTAAAGATAGTTTGTTAATTGAAAGGTATTTTCTTCTTGTTCAATTTCTAAACTTGGAATACAGACATGTATGAATTAATACACATAAGCACAAATTTGCACATGCTTTATACATTTTAAAATGTAATTACTTTCCTGACAGCTTTTTTACTACATGATCAATGCAGAGTCAAGGTCTGAGGAAATTGTTTGGTTTTTCATAACCACAGCAATCAATCAAAAAGTAGAATGAGATCTTTTAGCATTGATATTTCTGAGCAATGGTAAAAAAGCTAGAAGATAACGTCAAGGGTTTTTAACAGATATCTTTACCACACCATTCTCTCCAAACCTCAAACACATTTCTTTGTGAGTTGCAAATATATGAAGATTTGATTTCAAGAAATGACTACTGAGACCAGTACCAATGCAGGTGAACCACGTCATGCCACTTTAAATTCTCTGTTTCTGCTAACTTAATAATTTTGGGCACAGGCTGATCTTTATGCAGAATATAATGGAGCTGATAAAACTTTTCAGCCAGCTTTTATCTGACAATCAGAAATTTCTTCCCCCAGTCACACCAGCTGGAACTACCAAAGGCTGTGATGAGGCGTGTACACTTCACAGCGTGGCAGTAAACACCTTCATAACACCCCTGTCCACTCCTCCTGCTTTTTCCTCTACCAAGCAGTTAATGAGGGGCAGATGTATAAAAGCCCAAAAATCAGCTTGTGCAAAGGTGATGGATGGTGATACCTCAGCTGGCTCTAGAGCTGCTGGAGCAGCTGGGTGTGGAGAGGGGCCCTGCCCAGGGCAGGAGGCATTGGCAGGCTAACACAGCTTACAGCCTGCCAGAGAGGCTGAACTGATGTCTGGATTTCCTTGCAAAAGGGGAAATAGTGGCTCTGATCTGAAGGGATTGATAAAGCAGGACTAATCTATGCCTGGCTTTAAATTACTTAGAGGTGGGTGATGCATGCTGTGTGTAGGAGAAGTGAGAAGTTGCTGTGCAGATACTATGAGACATGCCTTAGATATAGATTTCAGCTTTCTGTACTCTATCTTGAGATTTTAAGAACGTGTGATTAGATTGAAATGGGGCTTTAAACGTTATTAATTTCAACAACAAATTGTTCAATTCATTTCTTCTTCTATTTCATCTCAGAACTCTTTCTTCAACTGTCCCTTTTCCAAGAGAAAGCTACTTCTGCAGTGCCACACTGCACTGGTCCACAGAGCCAGGCCAAATCCTGCCATCAGTGGTAGCAATAAAGTAATTAGGGAATCACAGCCCTAGGGAGGAATCACCTGAAATAAGAAGAGAATCTTGCCTTCTGTTTTTGTGGTGATGTTTGGTTTTACTTGACTAGCTTTTATGGCAGGGTTTACACTTTTTTGGCTGATGCAAAATAAAACACTTTTACTGTGGTTGGTTTAATTTTCAAAGCTCTAAAAGAAATCAATTTGTTCCTTCGCATTCGGTATATTGGAGCTGAAAGCCATAATGTGCTATTACTTCAGGGTCACTGCTTAACTTCTGTTGACCTTCTCGCCCATGAATATTTCCTGGAGTTTATTGCTACAACCTATTTCTGGGACTATTTAAGTTAAAACTTACTTTTCTTGTTCTTTTCTTCCAAGTCTTTAAGAGCAATGATTAATTTTAGGGCAAAAGCAATTTGCTAAATGCAGGAACACAAAATCCATGGAGCAATTGTTATAAATATCTGGGTTCTCCACTTTATACAAAAGAGATTTTTAGAGAGTTGTGACAGATGTGGATGTTTCAGACATCCACAATGTACAACAGGTAAAGAAAGAAACCTAGTGCATACAGTTAATAGGACATATTAACAAATGTTATTCTGTCCTTTGGGTCATTTGAGTTAAACACCTGCAATTGCATATCACAGCTTCTTTAGCCAGGAGAAGGAAGACAAAGACAGTACCAAAACCCTTTTTAAGTTTTTGGCAAAGTCTTTGAAAAATTACAAGATTGATTTTGTTTGATTGTTTGTTTGTTTTAATGGGGAGATTTTTATGAGCTACTTAAAGTACTGCAAGTCAATTGGTGTTGTAAGTGTCCAGGAAATGGCTGGAGTAATGGAGTTACACCTTTACAGCCAGGCATCAGCAAAGCTGAGGTCAGCACATTGCCCTGAATATCTCTGTTGTTAAATGCTGGTATCTAAATTCTTTGACAGAGGCACATATTATAGTGTCTGCAAGACAATCAAATAATAATGTTTCTGTTTGAGTATGTCTATATTCATCTAATTAATCTCTTATGTCAGGCTAAAAACATCTAACTCCTCATCAACAACAGGTTTTGTATAAAGATTTCTAATACCCCACTCTGGCTAGAAAAATCTTTTTTTTTTATATCAATGCAATATATGTAATGGATAAGATGCCAGTATTTCCTTCACTGTTGCTAACTGGTTTGGATGCTCTGTAGCAGTATTTCTTACGATCCTGGTATCTCTGTGTTTCACAGGTTATAGCAATATAATGGTGCAACATTAGTCACACCAACGACTCACACTCTACTTATCAAAGCAGCCTTTAGATAACTTCCAGATGAGACACGACAGTGGGTAATCCATTATCCTCTTTGCTGGTTCTTTTGTCTTCTGAACAAAGGATTTGATACAAATTGTTAAGCTGATTCCGACACGTAGCAGGTTAGGACTGGCATTTTGAAAATGTATTTTCCATACTTGAATGGAATGAATGAACTTCTACTTGCTTTAGGGAGAGAGGGCAATGTGTGGAAACAGATGAATAATGACCTGATTTAGTAGAGGAAAACTGCTGGAGGGAGAGATAATAGCAGGTAACAAATAAAAACCCCAGAGCAAGGAAGCTGACCACTACTTGAGGAAGGTGGGGGGAAATGTTTTAATAATCTTGATTTTTTTGAGAATATCATAGAAGAAATAAAATCAAGACTTTGTCAGCACATGACTTGTAGATGAGAGTCCACAGCACACCCTGATTCTGAAGTGTGGGAATAGCACCATCTATTGCAGGGCTGTCCTTACCATGCATCAGACCTCACAGCTGCCACTGCCTGGCACTCACAGCAGCTTGGGAAGGGAAGGACAGGGTATCTCTCGAATTAGGAGGGAGCAATCTGCTTTCCAAGTGACTTGGGAAAAACCAATGGTAAGGCAGGAACTGAGCCCAGCTCTTCTGAATGACAAGCTCATGCTACACCTTCTGGCTCTGTTTCCTCTCCCTCTATGTAGCGTCATCTGCTTGAGAATCTTGATAAATCAGGCTAATGAGACCACCTATTACTATCTATTTTCTTTTAATCCTAGGCAATGTATTTACCCTTACTTTTCAGTTTTTGAGCTGTGCTGTCTTTTAATTACAACTGCATCACATTTTGCAGGCATGAGAAAAAACTGCACATGTTTGTATTAGGAAAATGTTTTCTAGTGTTGTATGTAGAAAGTAAGACAAAGGTAATTTTTATGGAGTAGTGGAAAGTAAGGGAAGGTATACACACTAAAATTTATTCAAATCCAGCTGTAAAGGCTGAAAAATAGCTGCCATTCTAGAAAGGAATATAAAATTTCAACAATATTTTTCTTATTTTGTTGTAATATGAAAAATTCAAGCACTTTTCATGTCTTGAAAATGCAGTTCAGCAGATGAGAAAAGCAGGAAAAGGCAGCATCTTCTTCTTTGAAAATCAGCATCTGTCCACAAACCACAACTGTCAAAAAGTAGGAAAGGGACTTAGAAATATTGCATCCATGAATCCATGTGTCATTTATTTTGGCTGCTTTTAATTTTCTTGCCTTTTATTATGTGACTGCCAAAATAAAAGTTGGATTTAAATGGGTGTGTCCAGATAGACAGTATACACAACCCAAGAGGGCGCTAATTAAAACGTGGACCAAGTTCAAATGAGAAAACCTTAGCTCACAACTCTCTTGCTACCAGAGAAGCCTGGGCTCACATTTTCCAGCAGGCAGAGGTGTATGTACATGACACACACCCCCACCCACCTTGTAACTCCTACTATCTCTTTTCCCTCACAAAACAGTTTTGTAAAACCCTATGAGTAATGCCAGCTGACATAATTATTTTTCATCTGATTGTTTTCAAGAAAAGCAAGAGTAGCGTAACATTAGACTTTGCTCATTTTCATGAAAATATGAATGACAGGCTTTTAAAGGTTGAATATTATTAGGAAAACAGCTATTTTCTAAGTTGTTCCCTGCGTAACCCTTTCACCTGCTGAAAGACGTCAGGCAAGTCTGTTACTCTCAGAGGGGTTTTCTGTGGAGGGGCTTGAAATCCAGCCATGTGTTGCCACTATATTCCACATCCTAAAATGTTTTGAGCAGACATAACTCTTCTGGACATCCAAGTATTTCAATGCAAAAAATCTAATGACTGTGCTCAGATATCTTAACTAAATAAAACTGCTTTGCCTGGTATCAGGGTGGACCTCTAAAATTGATTTCCAGGAGGAATTTTTTCTTCAGCCATACAGGAAAATGAAGATATTCTACCGATGTTGTAGTGAACTAGTATACAAAATTAAAAAAATCAGGAGGCCCAAGTCAGTTGCATATGTTTGTTTTTTTTTTTCCTAGACTGCAGCTTGCTCTTATTTTATGCACACTGGCTTAGTTTTCTAATTTCTTGGCTAAATTTCTTAGCAGTGTTGAACCCAGAGTGTGATGTGACTGACTCTAGCCAAAAACCTCTCCCTGTGGTCCTGCATATTTAACTCTTATTCAGACCAATGTAACTGAACTTACAAGGAATGTAGATAAAAGGGGAGTGTAAGACTTTTCTATTTGTGTTTCAATGACTGAAAGAAACAATACTAGCTACATGCATTGGAATGGGTCACAGTTAGTGTTGAACAAAATTTTGATTTTAGAAAAACGTGTTATTCTGTTGTTATCTTTACAAAGCAAAAAACCAAATTAAAAACAAAAACAACAACAACAACAAAGCAGATGTATGCAAAATCTCAAATTATAATAATAATAAAAAAGGAGTCTTCTTTTTATCCTGGTTTTGGCTGGGACAGATATATTTTTTCTTAGTAGCTGGTACAGTGCTGTGTTTTTTGAATTTTGTGTGATAGTAAAGTAGATAACACACTAATTTTTTAGCTGTTGTTAAGTAGTGCTCACCCTAAATCAAGGACTTTTCAGTGTCTCATGTACGCTAGGGAGGAGAGGCACAAAAAGCTGTGAGGGAGCACAGCCATGACAGCTGCCCTGGGCTCACCAAAGGGATATTCCACACCATAAATATCATGCCCAGGGTATAAAGTGGGGAAGTTGTCTGGGAGGAGCTGGTCACTGCTCAGGGATGGGCTGGGAATAGATGAGCAGTTGTATTGCACATCACTTGTTTCTCCTGGATTCTAATATTCTATTATTCTCTCTCCTTCTCCTTATTATTAATATTGTTGTTGTTATCATTGTTGTTATCATTATCATTGTTAATATTATCATTATTATCTTCATCATTATCATTATTGTTTTGATTATGAAAGTGTACTTATATCAATCCCCAAGGTTTGCCTTTTCTTTCTGGTTCTTCTTCCCTTTAGGAGTGCACTGGGGCAGTCAAAGAGTGGCTGTGTGGTACTTAATTGCCAACTTGGAGTAAAATACAACTCTTTGAAAAACATTTGGACAAAATGACTACTGTCGAACCTCAAAAAAACAATTCACTTGAATGATAAAGAGAGTGTAAATCTCTGAAGTATATTTGACATGAACTTATTTACACAGCCTACAGTTTATAACTTTCTTGCTTCAAAGCACCATTCTTCATGAGCAAAAAGAAAAAGAAACAAGAGAAATGCAATAAAAAAGCAGAAAGATATGGATGATGGATTATTAAAAAAAAAAAGTTTATTTTTCAGAACATATTTTGACTTGTGACAGTGATTGACCCGCATCTTTTCGATACATTCTATTACATGTGGAAATTTATAGCTGCAAAAATACCTAATAAGATTACAATAAAATCCTGAGACTGTGTGCAAAGGTATTAGCTTTATAGACTTATTTTATTACTGAAAGGAACATAAGGGAATTGTTTCTCTTGCATTATCTGCTTATTTGATGTTGCTAAAGAGCTACTTGTTGCCAGCAGAGCAGCATGGTTTGAAGAGAAACTGAGTTATGACTTCATTAATTTAACAGATTTCAGTTAATATTATGTGTCATCTGTCCTTAAAAACTCACTAAGTGCTTCCAAATTTAAAATTTATCCTCTTTTTTCCTTTTGTTTGCTAGGATTCAAACATTGCCAGCTTTAGATGTTATTTTCGTTTTTAAAAACCTTTGGTTTACAATCTTCATATACACAGTATGTCTTCTGTATGTAGGATTCATTTTGCACTAGAAATAAAAAAAATATTATTGATGTTAGCAGAACAACTTTGACAGCTGCAGCTGAGAAACTTAGATCAGACTTCATGGGGAAGCATAAAACTGAGATCTCATAAAAATCTCACATTTACTGAGTTGATAGATCTAACTTGTATGTTTTTACTACCTACCTATTTTTGAAATCCAGTCTGAATGGGTGACATGACCATACTGGAAACATCTTTGCAGACTTATTTCTACATTATTATGTAAATTAAATAGATGCAACAAACTGAAATTGTAACCAAGTGTTAAAATACATCCAGAAAATCATTCTTAAAAACAAGAACTCCTGTTGATTTGATGACATTTCGCTTAGCAGCATCTTACAAACGCTACCGAGAAACTGATTTTTCAGATCACATGGAATAAGACTGTTCAAAATGAATGTTAGGAGACAGAGAAGTTGACAAAGTAGTCCACAAAACTTCCCTGAATCAAACTTAAGATCACAGTTCAACTATAATAACCTCCACTTTCCACATGAGTAGGCATTCTGACCTGGACAATTGACTTCAAGAATAAAGAAGCATACCATGGTACTGGCTTTTCTGAAGGTATCAACAGCTTGCCATTGACAAAGCTTAATATATTTACGGTTTATATTTACCTAGAGCTTTGTTAAAAAAATTTATTGAACTGGATAAATTTTCTGAGATTCACAAACTTTTATAAGCTCTCTAGCATCCAAAGAGCTTGTTCTGTGATTCTGTGTTGGCAATCTTGTTAGTTTTCCCTGAGGGAAAAGTGCTGATTTATCAGAAGCACTTGAGATAATTTTAAACTCCACAATAGATTAACAAGAAAATGAGAAGTTTTACTCTACCAAAAGTAAAAGTTTTAGGTTCTTAATTACAAAACTGGAAAGCACCTAATACAGTCCTGAATTACATTACCAGAATTTTTTTCCATACCTACTTCACTGATACGGCTGATGAGAGGCAGATCTGGCACATTAATATTTCCAGTTTCCATGGCTGGCTTTGCTTGGAGAAACTGTTGAATTGATATCTCTTCTGGGGCTGCTGACTAAGGTGAAATCTCCTCTTCTCTTTTCAGATCTCTTCTCCTAAGTCTATTGTCTTGTAAGGCTAAAATATCTCTTCATCCATTATGACTATGCTAACTCAGTTTTCTCTTTCCTGTTCAATACATGGCATAAAGTAAATCAGCAATGTTGGACATTTCCCAGCCTTGTCTCTGGGATTTAATGTGTTCTCCAATTACCATTAATTAAATAGGCTTTCTCTAAGTGTTAACATTTTCAAGACTCTTAAATGATAAGTATTAGCTGTAAATGCATGTTATCAAACTCCTTAATCTCGAGGTCCATGCTAAAGTCTACATAAGGACCACATGTGATCTAGTGCATCTGTCAGATTTATTACTTGTAATGAAAGCAGGCTTTTATCCTGACCACCTTATCATCCTGCATCTTTCAATAATATTAGATACTTGCAGTTTCATGAAACAAAGCAGTGTAAATAGATTCATCCTGAAGTAAACATGGTAAGCGTGTTGAATTGTTGCAGTTGAGTTTAAAAGAGGATGTAATCATCTCTTTCCACTGTCTAGACATTTGAAAGGGTTGTCAGGACTACAGCTACAGCTTACCAAGCATCTGCTTTTGCTCTGCAGGGAGAGCTAAATCTTTGAGATCAAAGTCTCACAATAAACACTTATCTGGGGTGGATTTCTGACATGAAAAATCATCAAATAAGTGCTACCCTTCAGTGGACAGTTGCTTACCATTTCTCATTAGGCACACAGCCAGGCTCCATGGTGCATGTGGAAACCAGAAAAAATCATATCTTAATGTTTATATAGTGGTTAAGGTGTTCGAGGGTAGTTTGGATCTGCAGGGGCAAATTACAGGGAAGCCTTAGTGGAAAGGGGTGGCAGCTCTCAGAGAGGAGAACTTTCTGCATGGGGAAGCCTGTTGCCTGGCAGATGGGTATACATACCTTTGAATACATAATTCTTGTGCTTCTTGGAGACAGGAATCACTACAGAAACCTTTGCAATCTGTGATAACCAAGAAAGGACCACTTCAAAACAAGATAAAAGGATACATTCATCTCCTTTAGCATCCAACTGCTCCTGGAGAGTTCTTCCCGGTTTTAAAGATTTCCCTGGCAAAGAAAGTATTGCCAGAGTGGCTGAATTGAAGTAAACTCACTAGGTTACGTGTTTCTCTGAAGATATATCCCTTCCTTAAGCCTGCTATCAGCACAAGTGGCATTTTGCACATCAGCTGTGCATTCCTACCCACTGAATGTTGACAGTGTTTAAGATCCATCACAACACACAGGAAATATGCTAAGGTGAAACAAAGACAACACAGCCTCTAAGTAATTGTATTTCTTATTTCTTCATAGCCAGACAGCTTTGTACTGAGTGTGATTCAGTTCAGTTCAAAGGAACCACTGTTAGAAAGAATGTTTCTGACACATTCTATTCCCTGCCTGCACAGGCTGTGGCCTCTGTGGGCAGTTTAACTGGCCAGTTCTGTGCTTGCCCACCTCAGTGCCTTTGACCACCAGTGTGGTCCTGGAATCTCCGTGCTGGGGATGCTGGCACTCTTCTGAAACAGGTTTCAGGGTTTATGACTCATCAGGTATAACAGCTGTGCCTAGAGACATCAGCCCATAGAGCAGGGAGGAAACTAAAATTCTGTGCTGATCAGTCCTCACATTTAAGGGAGCTAGGCATTCAATAGTATTATTTCTTTCAAGTGTTGAATTGAACAAAAAGCAACATATCTGAGCTGCACTTTAGACATATTGCACAATCTTGATGCCTCTGATGGACCAAGCTGGGGCATTCCAAGTAACAAAGATCTTCCTGGCTGCTAGAGAAATCTGTAATGTGGTTTCACATGCAAGCAAGTTTGGAAAAACAAACAGGCTGCTGGATTTTCAGCAGATTGCTATGCTGCTTGGGCCACTTGCACAAAAATGTGGTAGTTGTTTTCAATACTTAACTCCCCGACTTTGGCTCCTTGTTGCAGCTGTCCCTTTCCCCCACTCCCACAACCATCATTAACACCAGGCACTGACCCTCCACAGGTCAGTGTCACAGCTACTCCTGTGTCAGTTGTCTCAGCCAAGCACTTGTTAAGATCATTCTAGCATTAAAGTTTGCCCAGGCTTCCTGACCTAAAACCTAATCCCAAGCCAATTACTTTTTCTAACACCAATCCTAACCCCAGCTTGCCTTCCCCTGCTGTGCTCAGCAGCAGATTTCTTTCTTTGGACTCAAGTGATTAAAAATGTTAACTCTACTCACAACTGTATGGGCCATAGTAATTGCTCAGGCCCTCCATGTCATGAGTAAGAAAGGACTTAGTGAAGAATAGCTTGGCATGCTTCTGCAGATTCTAGTAAAGATTGCTTTCTTGGGAAATATGGCCACTGAAAAGCAATGTTTGAGGTTGATTTGGTTTTAATTGTAGCTGAAAATTTTTGTTCTTAGTTTTTTTGACTACTTCAGTGACTACTGGTACCACCATGCCAACCAAGAAACATATCCATTCTGAGTATTATCCTATGCTGAGCCCCACTACCTTGGCTAAAGAAGAGCTAATGACTTGCTCTGCCACCATTCCTACCTTCCCTGTAGCCATCCATGAAAAAAGGCTTGGGTCCTATGCATGTATGGTTCACCACAGAAAAGTCTGCACCATATATAAGTAAGATTTCCATCACAGCAATGTCACTGACAAAATCAGTTTTTTCTCTCACTTTCATTTCCATTCTTGCTTTCTCTTCTATGTCACCCTTTAGACTCTTTTAGTTCTCCCACGGGCTTAATGTGGCCTGCTGACCAGTGCTATACTTGTTGAACTGGCCCTGCCACGAGCGTCCAGGAAACCTTCCAGTTCCTCCAGTCCTGGGTCAATAGCTATCACTGTACCAGACATAAATCGAGTAAGGGTCACAACCACAGCCTTTTCTGGAGTTGCAGGGATGGGGTGTGTGACTTGGAACTCCTAGGCCCTGTTTTGGGAATTGCTGCCTTGTGGCTTTCAGAGTTGAGTAACATCCTCGTAGCTCCTGATCCCAAGCAGGCAAAGGCAATGCTTGGTCCAGCATTGCTTTTGCATGTGTCAGTGTTGTTGTAAAGGCAGATTCATTGAAAGAATAAGTTTGAATTCAAATAATTGATTAAAGATGGAACTTTTTGGTTTCTCACTCTGGAAGTATGCTCCATTTCAAAATAGATTTCATTCCTTCAAAATCATTTCAGAGTTCAAATAACTATCAAAACTGGTTTGGATATCAAAACTGGTTTGGATATCAAAACTGGTTTGGATTAAACTTTTTGTTTAACATCAAACTCTATTAATTTTTCATGCCGCCTTGTTGCTTGCTGAAATGCTCCTCTTTTATTTTTCCCCTCCTCAAATTTCCAGTGAACCACTTCATCGATGTGTGAGATTACGAGACTGAGTTCTACTTTCCACATCACAAAATGTCTACCACTCCATGAATCTGAACTCTCTTTACCCCAGAAGAAACTCTCCCTAACCATGCAGCACAGCACAGGCAAAAGGTAGTGCATTTGGGAGGTTTGCAGCCCTGCTGTCCTAGAGATAAGCAGAAAGCTCTGCTGAACAAAGCTGCACTGGCATTAGCCACACAGCTCTTAGAGCCACACTACAGACAGATTCTAATTAGGCACAATTATGCAAACTCATGTATTTGTGTATAGCACCTCACAGAGAGTTACAGGGAATCTAGCAGAAACCTACTGGATGTGACTTAACCAGAAAGGGAACCTCAGTGCCGAGTGATGAGACTCAAGGATCTCCCAGCCAGAGGAAAAAGGAAAGAAGTACAGGCTTGTTTAAAAGTGCATTGCAGCTTTTCTGGAAAGTTGTTGCATTTCTCTCTTTAACGAGGAAGCTGCCTCTTTGCCTCATGCTTAACATCTGAATTTTGCAGTGCTCTTTAATGATTCAAGTAAAACGCTGTGCTCCTCCTTTGAACTGGCAAAATCAAAGGCTCCTGCCAGCTGGGCAGGACTCTAAGTTCACAGCTCTAACACCTCCTTTTGACAATACTAAGCCTAATGCCTCAGCCAAATCCCAACAGCTACACAAATCACCTTCTTGAGCCCTAACCAGCCCAGAGCTCAAAAGGGAGGCAAACTCCCAGTGGCAAAATCACCCCCAGGGATTAAAGGCCATGTGCAGCTTCAATATGTGATAGTCATAACATCAAGCTGTGGACTACCTGCTCCATAAGGCTCTCATAAACCATTTTGTCCCTGTGGAGACTACTCCTGGTGGATCAAGTATTATTTATGGCTCCAAAATTAGTTATCTAGAACTTCTCCTCTCTGCAGTTGGGAAAGTAGGTTGTTTGATAGACACTACTCAGTTATAGCAGAAAATACTGATGGTTGTAGTCTGTGCAGACACAATCCTTTGCAGAATAACAGCAAGTGCAAGTTCACCAAAGAGGAAACCTGCTTTTTTTCTCTTGGAAGAGAATACAGATATTTTCTACCCTCTCTCAGGAATGCTGCAATTATCCCTACCAGTTTCTTTGCCCCAAATTGAGCAGAGATATCCTCCCCTGACTCCTCAAATGCAAAAGCAGTTATTGTTCCAGGCTAGCACTGCAGTGCAATTCAGAGGTGTCTCTCTTATATCTATCAAAGCAGAATAGCTAGCAACATCTTATAAAAGAAGGAGAAAATAAATGTTTAAAACTCTGGGTTTTTTCAGAATCAGTAATGCAATAAGGCCAGAAATAGTGTAGGTTGAAAAAAAACCCAAACCCCCCAAAAAGCCAAAAAAACCCTAAAAAAAAGGAAAAAATTAAATTCTTAACTGAATATGTACATGAGAGCAGGCACTTCTAAGCAGTATGACAGTAGAACACAATGAACAGAGAGAATGTTCCCACCCTTTTTTCCTGAGTGATTGATGTTATAAACAGGGATGGATTACACAGGAAGAGAAGTTATAATGCCATATTCTTGACTGGTGAAAGTGGAAGTGTTCTCATTGATTTCTGTGGAACCACTGCTGTTTATGCCACTGCAAGATATATACCCAAGAGAGGTGAGATAATGTGCAAAGATGGCAATGGTAAAAGCAAATAAGAGTAATGAAAACTTATCACAGGCACTCTGCTCCAAGTAAAAACATCTCATCACTTCAGATAGCCTTCAAGAAATTGCTCCTCCAGTTTTACTTATGCTTTATAAGTGACAGCAAATGCATAAACTTTTGTGCCATGAGTGTCTTTCCAGCAATGACACGTTGCCATTAATCACTATAAGATTTATTATTAACTTTCATCTTTCTACTATTTCAGCTATGTTCTAATTATATTTTGTAGTAAAAGAAGCACAATGCATACAGCCTTCTTTGGAGGATGCAGTTTGTTCTGTGGAGAACAAGATGTATTGAATACTGCGACTCTAGGTGCTAACCTTGCAGCAGGCACACTGCAAAACTGTCCCACAACTATACAGAACACAGAAAATTAGGACTATGGGACCTAGTATGTTGCTGACACTTTTATTTGCAACTCCATGCTTCATCTGTATATTGCTAATCCTTCCCTATCTTCAGCATGCAGTTTTTGTACTTTATCTATGAAGAATTTAAATCTGAAACTATCGGACTGAGAAGAAAAGAACAAATGAAAAAAAATTTGTTTGTCCTAATTTAGCCTTCTCTATACTATACATAAGGGGCTTGACAAATTATTACTTATTTTAGTGATTTTACTTATTTCTCTCAAATCATTCAAATCTTTTGTATTTTAAGATTTACTATAACTTTACAATAATCTCACCTTTAACATTATTATTTAAAAAGGACAAAAGAGGATGAAAATAGCTTATGAAGGTGTTACAGGCCTTATTGTTCTTATTCTCAGCTAAAAGTTTTGCTGAAAAACAGCTGAAAGAGTGGTCAGCCCTTCTTTATGATACTATCCTACCCCTTCCAGCAAAGGCCAAAAGCTCAACAATCCTCTCAGCAACTTCAGCAAGACTTTGGGTAAACTAAACAACCTGACCAACTGTCAAGGAAAAATGTATTCCAATAGCATGAGGAAACCTCTATCTTACATTTTGTTTAAGAAGTAGCCATAGTTTTAATACTAACATAACCAAATCTGCACAAAAGTCTGTAGAACTATCCAGATCACCTGGTATACAAGGTAGTAACACTCCCTGAATCCCCATAGATTTCAACAAGGCCAAGATTTCATTTCTGACGCATAAAACCTCCAGTATTACTTTATCTTACATATAGAATATGGAATATATTTTCTGCAGTTATATGTAGCAATACTTGGACTGCTTTTTGCTTTGTTTACAGGTATGTGCAAGAAGCTTGAAACTAGAAAGGCTCACTATAAACTCAAATATAAACCTTATTGATAATATTCTCCAGTATCATATTTCTATATACGTTGAACAGATTTAGAAAATTTTTGCTTATACTTCAAATATACTTCTTAAACCCACTGGTGTTATGCTTTGATTTACACATAAACACATCAATGATTAAAGACCAAGACACTTACAATGGACATGATGAATTTGTAATCTCAGGAGCAGCGATAAATTAGAGAAAAACACGGTCTTGTTACTGGTTGTTCTTTTGTGATTAAGTATTAGTTATCTGCTATGTTCGACATTCCATACACCTATTTATTTGATTAATTTAATTGTCGTCCTAATTAATTTAATTATTTGGTAGCAAGTGCTGAGAGGCTGGTGCATTCATGGTTCTCTACACGTTGCTCAGCTGATTACCAGCTCCACAGTTTGCTGAACTGGTAAAAAGCCGCCGCCCGGTCCCCGGTGCCCCTCTCGCTTGTCTGGGTTTGATTGATGTGCCCTCTGCTCGCTTCTGTCTCCGTGCCGCTGTACACAGATTAATGTAGGGGATGGGATTATTCACGGTGCGTTTAATCAAGCATGTAGATAATTTTTTTTATTTTTTTCTGCAGGGGAGAACCCTCCCTGTCATTGCTGTTGAAGTGAGGAGCGTACATAAACAACTCTTTGGTTTGCGAAGAGAAATAGAAAATAGAAGGGAGGGGGTGGAGGGGCGTGTGAGTGTGAGTGTGTGAAGGGAGGCTGCTTTACCCGAAAACGCAGGGAAATTCTGGGGGAGAGGGGGAGCGGGGAACAGGATTTGGGAGGTTTGGGCGTTATTGCAGTTGTCATCCCCGAAACTGACGCACGTTTACACAGCAACTTTCGAA
>VWYP01021219.1:146399-180856 GCA_013400435.1 Pycnonotus jocosus | reverse complement strand
ATTCTTATTTTAATGAGAATTAGAGACTTTCCTCCTTTAATGAATCTGCCCCACGATCGCTGGAAGCCGGTGCTGTTCCCCTCCCCAGCCCCTTCGCGGGGTCCCAAAGCCTCCTTCCCAGCCATGTACGAGACGCGAGGGGCTCTCCTCGAGAGCCGGGAAGGGAGGGACGGAGCCCTCGCAGTCCCCGGGAGAGGCGCTCCGCCAGCCTCCCCCGCCAGCCTCCCCCGGCCGCCCTCCCGCGCCGGGGCCCCTCTGCTCTCCCGGCAGCGAGCCGTGCAGGGATGGCAAAGTTTCCCTGCAGATCCTGCCTGGGAGAGCTAGCGGGCACTCTCCTCCCCCGCGGAAGTCAGTAGCTTGCAGCCTTCCCTGGAAACTGGGCGTTGAGAGAAGGAGAAAGATAAAGGCAGCAGCCCCAGGGGCTGTGGGACCTGTTCGTTAGGAGAGAGAGGCTCTGTTGGTTAAGTTTGCTTGTGAAGCACCAGGGTCCTCTTGTCAGTCCGTCTCAGAGACACCTGTTAGTGCGTGGCACACGGCACCTGTAGTGCTTTCTCTGGGGTCACTGTTTCCCACAGCATGGGGTTCCCTTTTGATCACTAAAGCCTTCTGTATCCTGCATTCCTGTGCTGTGGAGGGGAAAGCTGCTAAAAGAAATCTTGGCACATTTGCGAATAGTGAGAAACGTCGTGGGGTTTGTGTGTCAGGAGACCTCTCTGCAGCAGGTTCTGGCTTACAGGTATTTTCAAAAGCTGTGCCTGTGTATTCGAAATACCAGCTCGATTATCATCAGATGGAACACGCCCACCGGCTTCCCTGGTGCAACAGAACTCCCTCTTCTTCCTTTCCTTAGAGGTTTGATACGAATGTGAAAAGTTTTGTGGTCACTGCGTAACTGACCTGAAAAAGAGAGACTGGGTAGTTTTTTTAAAATGTCCTGTGAGGTTATGCGCTAGACAGAGCAGGAGTTTCCCGGGCAGGGGCCTTCCGCTGAGATTTGGAATTGCTGAACGGCAGGGTAGCTCAGCAGGTTGCCGGGGCTCACATGTCACTGGGGGCCAAAGGGAAAAACCAGGAGGAGGGTTTTAATGTACTGCTGCAAACTCCGTGTTGCTATACTCAGGGCTGTAGGCAACAAATGTTAGTACTTGCTAATGTTAGTTATAAGGGAGTGGTGTAGTGGTGATACTAGAAAAGAGAATTGCAATCTTGTGTGGTAGTGGACTGAACTCACAAAGTTTATTATCTTCCAGCCAATGTAGCCAGACAATAAGATATTAGTGATGAGTAAATGAAGTATAATTTATCAGTGGGCAAATAAACACCCCACATCACTGATTTAGGCTATTAGGTTGTAGTAGTCATCAATGTCTGTTACCAGGAGATGCTAAATAGAACGTTTACCAGTGAATTGCTTATTCATAAATCATTTCATAATGTCTTGTGTCTTCCTGAATGTCATATGAAGTAGGAAGGAGTTTGTAATCAGCCAAATATTGTTTTGATATATTCATTTAATACATTCTGAAGAAAATATAGCAAGTAGTTGTTTTCTTCGAGTAGTGAGATGGGCAATCTGAAGTCGGTTTTGACATCTAGATGTTTATAACTTTGGCATCTTTCCCATAGTTCTTGTTTCAAAAATCTGTATAATGGCAGCAATAATCAAATGTCATTTTCAAGATCAGAGTTTTTTATTTCCTTTTTCTTGTTTATTTGTTTGTAATACTGCAGCTATTTGGGGGGGAGGGGGGAGGGCAGAATGCAACGGTAGACTGTGTCTAATCAGTGAAAAGAGGAAAAAATATGTAAAGCCAGAAATTCAACTTCAGGTTTTGTGAGTCAAAATGAAAAAAGTGATGTTTTGGAGTTTTACTTTATTTAGAACCTCCTGTATCCCTTTGGATCAGCTCAGATAAAACCTTTAAAGAATTAAAAAATAAATACTTGAGGTAGCTGCAAATTCTTAAGGGGATGCTGGTTTTACCCTTTTGTCACATACTCAGTAACAAAACACCTTATTGAAAATGAATGGAATGACAGTGTCAAGAAATGGAAACATACAGTAAGCTTTGGCAGAGCTGCAGCCAGGGAGGGTTTCAGAGGATGCTACCGAAGGAACACTCTCTGATTTCAGCAGAGATGGGGGAAAAAATGCAAAGGCGTTTTTTGCCAGCTCGTTAGAATTATCTCACCGCAGAAAATCAAGTCGGACCAATTCAAGTGAAATCACTTTCTAGGCATGCCGGAACTCACCTGGCTGCCCCTGGGGGTTTCTGAACGCAGCCTTTAGTGCCAGAGTGCGAGGCTGCGCTGGCCGGAGCGGGGCTGGCCCCGCCAGAGGGCGCAGCGGCGGCCGCGCACAGCCGGGCTCCCTTCCGGCATCCCTCCATCCCTCCATTCCTCCCTCCATCCATCCCTACACCCACTCATCCATCCCTCCATCCACTCATCCATCCCTCCATCCACTCATCCATCCCTCCATCCACTCATCCATCCCTCCCTCCCTCCCTCCCTCCATCTGCCCCTGCACCCGTGCAGAACGTTCCTTTCAATGACAAAAATGCAAAAAATCCAGGATAGAGGCTCTTAAACATGAGGTTTGTGTGGATGTGTGTTTTACAGTAGCCAAACTGAGTATGACATTAATTAAGTGAAGTGAAACAGACGGTCTCTTGAAAGCTCACAAAACAATTAAGGCTTCCAATTGTGGAAGTGAGGGCTCACTGTTGAAGTGCTGCCACAAAGCCTTGAAAGTGTTGCGTTCTTTTGCAAATGTCATCAGTCAGAATTAGGAGCCTGTTACTGTAATTTTTATTCTGTCAAAGTGTGTTCCAGAATCCTGATATAATTCAGAATCCTGATATAATTTATATATTCAGTGGACTACTGCTGTCTCCAGACATAAGCATTCAGAGGGGGTGTAAAATTATTTTTATAGGATAAGCTGCTGTTAAGGAGTGTTTATCTAGAATTTATCTACTGCTGAAATAGTAGCATTTTGTATATTGCCTGAGTTTTACTCTGTTAAAAAAAAAAAAGTCCGTAACTGAGACCAATCTTTCATCATTGTACTTTAGGACCTTTGGCTTTTATCTTAGAAGTATCAAAAGAAATGCAAGATTAGATAACATATATATATGAGGTATATTTTCTCTCTTGTCATTTAAGTGGGGTTTTTTTTCTGTACTTGATATGTAAACAGGGACAATTGGGTTAAAGAATCCTACTGACATTTGGGAGCAAATCCTATGTCATATATATTTTTCTAAGATTTCTTTCTAAAGTAGTAATTTCTTTTTTTTTTCCAACTTTTATACTTCTTCTTCCTCTTTTTTTTGTGCCTTTTGTCTGTGTCATTTCCTCTGAAAGAGTGGTTTGAATTACTGCTAATAAATAGTGAGTAAATTAGGACTAAAATGAGGTTGAATTCGGTCTTAAATTCAGTTTTACAGAAACTCATTTCCACAGATTTAGAGTAAGATCAATACTCATAGTCCATTGAAAATTTAAAAAATCCCTTGGGAAAAAGTGTTTTTTGTTTGGCTCTGAATATTCCTGTTCAGAGTTCATATCCTCATGCGGGCGTCTGAACTCCAGGAAATACTTGACTCAGATGTTAGGTTTTGTCTGACATGTAACTTGGAGCTGATGATAAATAACAGGGGAACTATCTCTCTACACTGTAAACAAATGTAGTCAATGAAGAAAAAGTATTTATAATTTGAAAAAAAAAATTTTGTCTAGTCAAAAATTTATTAGCCACACATACAGGTCATTTAGAGCAAAATCTTATGACATCTCCTGCTTTACTGAATACCAGATTCCTGTAAAAACATGCGGTTCAGGAGGGCTGTTTCCTTTCAAGGAAGAGACTCCTGAGACCATGAAAGAGGTAGATGAAGAAAGGCATAATGTCAGGTGATGAGAGATTCCCAGAGGAAACAGTCACAGACCTTAGTATTTTTTCATTAAAGACTTTTAAACAAAATTCTGGCAAATTTTGGTGGAGCAGTGCTGCAGGTCCCTACAGCTGTGCAGACTTCAGGAGATGGAGCTTTGGACCTGAAATTTGTTTCCTGCAGGACTGCTCTGCAGTGATGCCCAGAAAGTTGCTTTGCTGTGAAGTATGCCAAATACAGCTATCACATGCTCTGTTGAATCCTACTTTTTTTTCTCCACAAAAGAGATAAAAATTTCATATTAAAATAAATAAAAATAAAAGCATCATTTGACCCTGCTTTTGATAAAAGCCACTGAGGTTTCATTGGACTGTGTGAATTACTGCATAGTTTTGCTGCTTGTAACCTTAAAAGCCCTGGAAAAAAAGAAATCCCTGTGGCATCCCCAGTTTGAAAACTTACCAAGGCTGCAGTGTGTTAATCTGAGAACACAGCTGGAGTCACTAGAATTTTGCATTCCCAATGTGGTTCATGCTTCCTAAAAAAATGAATACCAATCTCTCCTGAGGACTCTCTACAGAGGGAACAAAGGTAATTTGATGGGAGCATTTACAATCCAGTACAAGGAAATGTTGCAAGCTTGCCAGCAGTGTGGAATTATATCCAGCTTCTAGGTTTGATGAGGGCTGAGCTGGGACTGTTAATGCAGTGCAATTGGCAGATGCTGTATTTACTAAACTGGAGAATTGCATAATCACAGCAGGAACAGGAAGAACCTATGAGTTTGCTTTCTATGGAGAAGTATGCAGAAAGGCCATGCTAAGGGCACATGAAGATTGTTTTTGGTTGTGGCTTCTCACAAATGAGCATCCAACATTGCCCTGAAGTAACGTCTGTGGGTGCTGTGTCTCATCATGGAACACTTCCTCTGCTTTCTCCTCTCTTCTTTTTTTTTCATCCAACCAATAAACTTAACTTCAGTTAGCACTCCTTGGAGTCAACATTGAGCAATCAGTTGTGCTGAGTGTCTGGGTTTGAAGGAGGTTGTGTAACCTGTCCATCTCTCTCAACCAAAGGGCAGTGTGTCAGAGTGTGTTTCTGAGTTGGGTTTGACCCAACCTTCTGAAACAGGCAAATGGAGCAGGTTCTGAGGCCAGATCCAGGGGCAGGCACGGTGCTGGAATAGAACACACAGTTTCAAAAGTAGCATCTCAACGGGGTCATACATCAAGAGAAATGAAGGATTGATATGAACATAGATACAGCACATCACAAGAATGATGCATATGCTCTGCTCAACCATGGTAAGATCCCAAGAGGCATATTCTCTTTAGTTTCAAGCACTGCACTTTAAGAATATGTGGACTAAAGTGGGACTCTCCTGTGAAGAAAAGAAGAAAGAACACTGCTGTAGAGAATAAAACTGAGATGACATGGTAACAATCTCAAAGTGTGTAAAAGTCTTTCACAGAGGGGGGAATGATTTGTCTTCAGGAGCAACTAATGACTGAAACTGCAGTAAGGCAGACTCGTATGTGATAAGGCTAGAGGAACAGATTATCTGTGAGTACCCTTCATCACTGAAACAGGTTAGATAAACATATGTCCAAAATGTCATTCTGTCAAAAAAGGCAGCTGTTCCTGCCTTGGGGCAAATGGCTGGACAACATGACCTTTCCAGGTCTCACCCAGCTATCTGGAATCATTCTGTGTGGATAGCTTTAAGTACACAGGGGCTCATCTTGAACTCTGCAGCTAGATAAAATACAAGCATGACTTCCAGTGATCACTTAGCTTGAGGCCTCTGTGTCTCTCATTTCCAGTGATGTGGCTTTAATGTGATTTCAACTTCTGTGGCTGTAGATGAGTTAAGGACATTTAAAATACTGCTGTAGTTAGTGTTCTTATGTCATGAAATAAAGCTTTTAAAATCAGATTTTGCTCTTGTTTAGAACTTTTACCTTTTAATATGAACACTGTCTAGATTCCATTACAAACAGATAATTTTTTAAAAGATATTCTCATAGTGACTTTTTCTGTCTTTAGGCAGAATCACTTATCGCATGCCATTTTGTTCAGTGAACAATCCTTGACATGAATAGGAGGAGTTCCACAAAGGGAATATATAAACTCTTCCATTTAACCTTTCTCTGGCAGTGTTTCAAGTATATGTTTTGTCAGAGTTGATGCTAGGATCTCCATTCCTTTGCTTTACAGATATAATTGAACTGTGTCAAAGGGCTGCTTATATTTCAGGGATGTAATGCCATTTATAGTATTTACTGCAGCTTTCCTTAACTGCTGTCATAGGGCACATTCTCTTGGAAGTTTCAGCTGCATTTAGCAGCAGAATAGGATGCAGTGGTTACCCAGTAATAAGCACTTAGAGTTGTATTTAATTTTTCCTTCTATTCATGCATTACCCTGTTTTTTCCCCTTTAGCTAAAATTTACAAACTGCATCTCTGCTGAATAATTTCATCTTCTCTTCTCACAGGAGTTGCTACTAGACTGGTTGTAAAAGGCGAGTTTCATCCATTGTAAATTCAGTGTTTTCTGAAGGGTGAAGTGTTAAAGTTTGTTCATCACTATGCAGAATCTTCTTTTGTGAGTCAGCAGCTGAACTAAAAGTCCATTGTAAAACATGATCTTGGCCTCCCTAGAGAACTGGAAGCCAGCGTGAGTCTTTCTTTGCGATAGGTGCTCCATGATATTCTCCAGCTGCACATTTCTCCTTTCCTGTGTGGGTTAAAAGGACTCTCCTTTTGAATAACCAAGCAAAACTGAGTGCATTTGTAATTCAACCTCAGCCCCCCGGGACTGAAACCCAAGGCCCTTGCTGAGGAATTTCTTTGTGACAGAACAGGTTTCAGAGTTCCTGGGTTCCTCTTCTTCTGCCTCTTCCTGCTTGTTTCAGAGATTGCTTCCTCCTCCTTTGCACTGTTTCAGTAGCTGATGTGGCCACGCTCTAGGTCAGATGGATCTTGTTAGTGAAGTGGGATTTTAAAAAAGAGAGAGAAAAACAGAACAGACTACATTTCAGAAGAGGTAGTGGAGGTGAAAATAAAATTAAAAGGAGGATGAATGTAGTATTTTGAAACCACTGAGCATTATAAATCCTCTTAGAACAATATAAAAACTCTGGAAAAGTAGAATAGCTGAATTCTGTTCAATACTACCAGGTGTTATGTAGGTTTAGTCAAAAATATTAAAAGAAAAAACTAGTTGAAATTGGAAAATTATGTTAAAGTTGACATTTTCTTGTCAAGTATTTCACTGGCAGGTGACAAAACAAGTGGTTGTGAGATTCTTGTTTTGATGATGATAAAATATCTGATTCCAAATTTTGCATTTGGACCTTTAGCTTAGAATTTTTGCATTATATATAAACACAATTAAAAAGCACAATTAAAAAGTTTATGTGTTTGTATATTTACATATTTTTCATTTCATTTCCTACAGCGAGCATTGACTATTGACTTTTAATCTAAACAAGATCAAAAATTTTGATGAGGGTGGGAAATTAACTTTCTAGTCATCTCTAATTGAGACTTATTGCTGTTGAGAATTTGGCTAGGTGAGCCCTGTAAGAGCAGGCCATTTTACCTTGTAAAAAACCTTCCTTTTATTCAATAACAGGAAAGGTGGGAATGGCTGTAAAGAACAGTTGTCTTGGTCATCCAGCTAGGATTTTGGGGCTTTGGTTTTTTGATTTTATAGTATATTTCTCATTCAGGTTGCTGCATGGTTTATGAGATATACATGATGCAACAAAATTAAAAGAGAGCACATTTTTCAGATTGCAGTTGCTGTAAAGATAATAGATTTATTTTTACTTCCAGTAAAGGTATTTATGGCCTAGAAGTTTAGCATTTGGTGTATTGCAGAAAACTGATCTCAATATCAACACAATTTATTACTGATTCCTATTTAAACTTATATATATTATATACATTGATCTGAATTATAGTCTCAAATAAAATGGAATGAATCACCATTATAGATTGTCATCAGTTCTGGTCTCCATTTGCTTTTTATTACATCTATTATTTATGTTCTTTTTAAAAGAGCTTTATGAATTAAGAATTTGTAATGGAATGCTTTTTAGTTTATTATGCAAATTCTGCAAGACTGAATAAGCGAAATGTACAGTCATAGACTGTAGAAGTACACAGCTTTTCATGTTTACATTCAGCCACAGAAACCCAAAGAGTTCTTTCCGCTATTAAACATCATACTAAGCAATAACATAATTGCTTTCAGTTTTGCTTAAGTTAATGAATTTATCCTTCCCAAACCTTTCCTATAAGCTGTTGGAGACATTTCTATCTTTCCAATGCACAAATGATGTAATAACAGTAGAAAGTTGTCCTAACAATTTCTTATCTAGGACAACATAGCTAAAAAGGGATTTTTTTAGGTCAGCAAGTATTCCCTCGAAGAAGGAAAGTTGCAGTTGTGTCGTGAAAGTCTGTTCCACACGCCCCCATGCACCACAGGCCATCAGTGATGTGCTTCATTTTAACAACCTTTGGGCCTGTGGTAAAATTGCAGCAGACCCAAGTATAATGTTCCACATGATGTAATAAGGTCATTGAGTTTGAGTTTATACAGTAGAAAAAAAAAACAAAACAAAACAAAAAAAAACCTCTAGCATGCTTTGTTTGAAGGCTTGTTGGTCTTTATCTGGTTTTTGCTTAGCCTGTTTTTCCATTTATTTTTTACTTAAAATACTTGGCTTTTTCAGCTCCTGTTTGGTTTTATGCACAATTACATGGACAATGATTGCAGAGTTTGAATCACTGGTTTTGATTCAATTCAGAACCATTTTGTAGAATAGCATTAATGACCTGCAAAATTACTCTTCTTAGAGAAAACTTGCCCATTTGAATGGAGGAAAGAAAGTACCACTGTCTTTTGTCAGCCTCTTGAGCTCACCCCATACACCTGGAAAGCAGCGTAGTGTTTAAAAGGAGGAGGGATTGTGCTCCACCTCAGCTGAGATCCCTGAGGACTGGCAGTTCTGTCATTTCGTACTGTGTTGTCCTGCAAGCTTGGGTCCAGCTTGTGTTCTTAATTTGGTTTAGGTGCTCTGATGTTGAACCTCAGGCTTTTGATTCCCATCACTTTTCAGCAAGCAATTTCTATGCACCTCCACTGCTGTTTTCAGACCACGCTTGCCTTACAGCTTGCTTGATTGTTCCCAGAATCATAGATATGTGCTTTATATTCCTCGTTTCCTTATCCTTGAAAGACCTTGTAGAAGTCAGGTAATATCCTAGTTTTTCAAATAAGAAGGTGGTTTTAAAAAGTGACAGCTTTGCCAAAATAGAAGATTCCTTATTTATGTATCAAAGTATGAGTTGAATTTTTCTGCAATATCAGATCTTTTGAGTTTCCCCTTGTTTCTGCAAATTCAGGGGTGTAGTTTATCTCTGCATTCTTATCCTTCAATTACCTAATCTAAGATTTTAAGTCTCAGTCAGGCCTCCGATCATGTAACCTGTCTGTCTGGAAAAAAATCCAGATTAGAGTTGACTGAAGGCTCCGATTAGTGCAGAGACCACAGGGCTTAGTCTTGGACTGGTGTAGATTTTGCCATTTCTGATATTCCTTTCTTCACTCAGGCTTGCATCAGGAGAGGGGTTTTTCTCTCAGCTTTTATACAACATGTCCCAAACCGCAGCATTTTATAGTCTAATGGGATAAGTTCTTTGCCTAAACACAAGCATGTCTGAAGGATAGACAAATAGAGAGATACTGGGTCAGATTTCTGCCTGTTGGCCCTTTGACGACTTGAAAAGGCTGTGTCCAGATCTTTTTTGGTTTTGTCATTGAGTTCTTGGAGAGAAGAGAAAGATGGTGTTCCACAAACTGTAATTTTTTTTTTCTGTAATTAAACTTCAAAACTAACAATCCAGATTCAGAAATTGCTAGTCAGAAGAAAGAATTCCAAAGCACTCAATTTAAAGCCTGCTAATCAGAATGCTTTGATTGCTCAAAAAATTTATCATCCTAAGAAAACAATCATTACAAGATGCAGATTATTATTTAAACAATCATTGCAAGATTTAGATTATTATTTTGCTTCATAAATATGATAGCAGCCTTTACTGGGATTGTAGCTTCATGACCTTTTAAGGAAAAAGATTATTGACAAATGGTCTATAACACATGTATGTATACATTGTCCGTGTATAATACTGTGCCTCTGATGCTATAAATCATGCTGAAGTTTCCTGTAGAGTAAGTATCTTGCTGAAAACAGAACTGATAGATCAGCAGACTGGTGCTTTTCAGCATGTGCTGTTTTATCACTGATGGTTGGTTTTGTTTTTTCTGCAGAAATAGTGGTAAGTTAAAAAAAGCTGTATTTTAAAAAGCTGTTATTCTTATATTGCAAAATATATGAGTTTCCCTCCTCCTACCTAATTTGAAAAGTTACATTCTCATTTAGGTAATAGATCTAATCGAGCCATCAGTGGGGAAAGGAGGGAAACCCAACAAAAAAAGAGAAGAAAATAACAATAAAACCAAAAGGATGGGGGAGGGGTAGGGGGGAGGACAGGAGGAATGAGGAGTGGAAGGGGGAGGAGCAGGAACCCACCAAAAAAATAACAAACCAAACCTCCAACAGACTGCACACTTCCGAGCATTCGGAATTGCATATCTAGGGTTCAGTTATGGAAAGCTGCCCTTATTTAGAGCTGTGCTTAAATGCTTGCTTAACAGTACCATTCTATACAAATGGTGTCCTACAGATGAGTGGACTGAAAAAGATGTAAATGTTTAAGATTTTCATCTGATCTTGGACTTTGGAACGTAGCTGACCCTGAAGTCCCAGGACATTTACAACAGAGGCAATAATTTTTGCAGCCTTGTTGCAGATCCTGAAATGGTTTGAGGAGAAAAGGATCTTTCAGCAGCCAGAAAAGACAGACCTCCTTGCATAGTTGTAGTGGATAACAGCAGCCAGTAATCTCTTCTAATGCAAGTTGCATTTTCCTTTAAGAGCTGGGCACTGGGATTTTTTTTTCCCTAATGTGATGTGGAAGACACATTTAGGAGATGCACAAAATAAATATTCACTTAGATTTTATGGTCTGTTTCCAGCAGACTGAAATGTGGCCTGAGCTTGAGAAGCAATAAGCACACATGACTCAGATCAAATTTAAGTGTAAACACTTATTACATGCTGCTTCTTGAATGAAATTTATGGTGTATTGTTCTGCTTTTTACACAAAAATATTGCTGTTAGCTTCAGAGGATGACCCAAAGGTGTCAATGAATCACATTTTTATCCCTAGGCAGGTATAGATAATAAACTGAAGGTGAGGTCTTCAGGATGGGAAGTTATATCCAGCTTTATCTTCAGAAGTTGCATCTAGTTATACCAGGTTGCAAAAGAAAATTAGTTCTTTTAGCTTTAGCTTTGACCCTCCCATGCCTGTATTTGAATTTCATTATTTTATCTCTGTTATGCTGTTTTATGCCACAGAGTAGTGGGGGTGCATACCAAGCCAGCATTCCTATTGAAACTTAAAAACCTATGGCCAGAGAGATTGTCCAGTGTTTGGTTATATTTTTCTGTTGTCACAATTATGTTTTCTTGATAATCATAAATCCAGTGTAGTTTTAACTTTGTCTCTCTACTTGAGAGTCTGAGGCTGATGCTAATACAATTGTAGAGCCAGCCAGTTGTCCCTCTCTTTCCAGTAATCTATTGTTTGGAGATCTAAAGAAATTTTTGACTTTTAAGTAGAATTCAAATCCATTTTGAGGATTGCCATAAAGTAGGAGAAGGCAAAGAGAGAAAATATTTAAAAGATTTAAATTATTTAAATTCAATATAAAAAGAAAAATAGTTGCTATCCTTGCAAGCATCAATTTGGCACAGCACTTGAAGTGTGTGCTTGAAGAGAAGTGCATATGTAAAGCCTTCACCAAAATGACTTGTGCTAGAACATGTTGGTAGGTGTTGCTAAAGTGTTTATAGGGTCTTTTATACATAGAATTTCATTTAGGGAAAAAGAAAGAGGTTATATTCTACCCTCACATGCTTCAACACAGCCACAGTTTACTCCTAAAAGAGCAGCTTGAGCCAATTTGAAATGAGTCTTCAGCCCACAAAGCCTTGCCTGTAATTCTGCAGTGTGCTGAGCAATGCGCAGTGTGTGTGATGTGTTGCAGTGTGGGATCTTTGGTCACAGTACAGCTGGGTGCCACTTTCCCACGGGCAGGACCATGGCTTGTGTGCTCCCAGGACGAGAATGAATGAATGAATGAATGGGGGGGATTTTTACCTTGGTGTTGAAAACCTACTCCATACCTCAGAGCTGCTCATTATACTCTTTGAAGGCATTCAGGATTTGGAGGCTGAAAGGTTCGGGATATGCCTGTTTCTTTGCTGATGTTTTTATTTGTATTATTTATTTACAATATGTGATAATTTAATTTGCCTCATTCTAAGGGTAAAGGAAGTGCTTGAGACTCTTGAAATGGGAGAAAGAGGAGCAAGCAGAGGAGTCCATGAGTTGACTGTGAGAGCTCTGAGAATATTTGCTGGGCAGGAATGAAAGGCCTGATTCAGTTCTCTCTATACATCTTAGCAGCCGTATTAATTCTGTGGGGCTATTCAGCCTAGAAATCTAGGGAGAGAGATCAAAACATCCATGTGAATTAAAAAATGGGTTACTTTGAGGACAAATATTCTGCTTCTGTAATTTAAATCTGTAGGGAGCCAGAGAGTGAAGATAGGAAAAGATATATTCAGATGCTCTATAGAGAAGCCATGTCCTTTTAGGGAAAAACTCTGCATTTGCTATTCTAATTTGGTTTCTTTTTCAGAATTAAAAAGTAATTTTTTAAAAAATAAAATAAGGAAAAAAGGTATTCTCTGAATCTGTTCTCCTAAAAATCACAAAGAGGAGGAAGGAAGTGTCTGTTGCGCAGTTTAAGGAATGCTACAAACTTCTAAATTATATAGGACAGGTAAACTGGGAAGAAAAGCTTCCCAACTTTTATCTGCCTGCCAGGTGATTGCTATTATCAATGGCTGCCTCGTAAAAAAAAAATATATGGGGAATGAAAAGACTTTTTGTCTGGGTCTGCTGGGCTATGCTTCTAGGCATTCAGGAGCTTCCTTTTTCATCACTGCACACCTGTTTCAGCCAGGCATCACAGGATGAGGGAAGCACAGGCCAGGAAGGCAAAGTGCGACCCTTCTGGTCTGTGTCATTTCTTCAAAGGTCCAGTTGTTTCCATGTTCTGTAAACATGTTTTCTGAGGGGAAATGAGGAAAAAATTTGAATAATAGTTATAAAGAAAACTACAGGTTAGGTTCACTTGGCACTATGGTAATTTCCTGTATATTTCCAGCTGTACTGTGGCAACAGCAGTTCAGCTCACAGCTTGACAGAGTAGCCTCTAACCATCCCCGAGGCAGTAAATCCCAGCAGAGAACACTGAGTTATAACCCAAAATGATGCTTCATTAAACATGGGATGCTGAATTTAGAACATGTTCTGCTCTCCTTGCACATCCCTGTGCAGCTGTGGGCTGTGTTTCCTTACCCTGTTAACTGACATGGTAGATCACTTATCTGTGTTTGCCAAGGCAAATTGCTCCAGTTGTCAACATTCCCAGGAATCCTAAAATGTGTTTCTGATCAGAGGTGTCCATCTCCCTCAAGTTGCTCTTTTTGTCAGTAACAAAGCATCTCTACTCTTACTCTGGGATTTTGGTATCCACTTGCCAAGGTATTAGTAGGAAGTTCGTTGAACTATAACTATTCCTGCAGTTTATATTCATCCAGCCAACTGGCATCTGGTAGCCATCATTCTACATACTCAATGAAAACTTCCATGTACATTTCATTATTTAAAATCATGTAATGTGCTTTTTCTCACTCCCATCTCTCTTGGTATTTATGCTGCCATATATTTTATTTACCGTTTGCAGACTTAAAACGGATGGATTAGAATTTTGAAATAACTGTTTATAATGTTTTCCATAGGTTTCATCGTCACCATTTATTAAACTTGTTTTTTAAAGACTGATGGATTTAGCAAGAAAACTGCCACATCTGATAACTGTTATTATTTATTTTTATTTTACCAAAGGAGCACCCGAGTATTGAATGCCTTGCCAAGATCACACAGAGCAAATTTAGCATAGAAACAAGGAAAAAAATCCCACTGTTTTCATTTGTGTTTTCATGTTTAATCTTCAAAGCAGATACTGTATGCTTTGTAGTGATGGAACTACAAACTTAAAATTGAATATACAAGAACTACTCACTAGAACACAAGCCAACAGCATCTTTACCATTTCTGTCATAACTCCACCACCCTGACAACAGCTCTTGAACTTTCATTTAAATATTTGGCAGTCCAAGACTGGTGTTTTACTCTCCCTGTTGCTGCAAGATGGCATTCAAGCTTACTGCTGAGTAGAGCTACAGTCTCTTAAATTAGGGAATCTGTTTTGCTTCCATGAGAATACTAACATATGCTTTAAAGGAAAAAAAACCCCAACAAATCAATTACGACAACAAAAACAGCACCAAAAAAATCCACAAAAAGAAATTCACCAAAAAAAAAAAGCCTTCTATTCTAGCTTAAGTGATTAATTTAGTTATGGATTGTATTTACTTGTCATTTTAGATTTCTAAACACTTTTCTGCAATTCTGTCCTCCATTTTCTCCCATTTTTACTTTTCAACTTTTCCTTCAATGCTGTGAGCAAGTAGAAATGGAAGTCATATGAAGCCAAAGGGACAGGCAGAGATCCCCACTGTCCTGGAGCAAAGGTTTGGCAGAGAAGTGGAGGCCTGGAAGGGTCTAGGTTTACAGTCAGTATCTCTTGCATCTTTGTAAAGGATATAATGAAAGTTCTACAAATCTTAGAAGAGAAGAAATCTGGAGAAGTGCCATAGCCCAGGGATAGTTACATTACTAAGACATTTTTTCAAATGCTGCCTTAGATGCTTCAGTAAGAGCATGAGCTCATTTGCCTCAGCGTGCAAGAGAAAAAGAAAAATTATGTGACTCTCTAACATTTCTTCTGGCCCACATGCAAAACACACCTGGTCTTTCCCTGAATTATACTAAATAGTCACAGGCAGCAAAAATGACTTAATATTGTAACTGATCTTGGTTTTGGGATCTACCAGCATCAGAGGTACTCCAAAATTTAGGCTCTGCTATTATGAGAGATCATATTCTTTGGAATGTGGAATCCAGTACTTTTGAGATTCTTTCCTTGATGGAAAGATTGTAGAGAGTGTAGTTTAGAAATAGAATCACAGAATCCTTCATCAGCTCAGTTTACCTTGAAAAAGATATGCCAAGTCACTGAAGAGTTGTTCCCAAATAAATGATGACCAAGAAAAGGCAGCCAAATGTGACTTGTTAATTTTCTTCTGCAATAAATGCATCTGAGCATTTAATCTAATCTAAAGGCCTCTTGTGATATAAAATTAATGACCTGAATGATTTATTTTTTGAGGTCTGCTGTAAATTAGATGCATCAGTTGGATGTTTTGGAGGTTTTTTTTCTAAAGAACAGTTACCTGGTTTGGAAATTTAATCAAGCCATGGAGTTCAATTATTGTCTCCTTTCTGAAAGATATACAATTGTGCTAATCTTTAGAGCAGATTTCTAGGAAAAAAAATATGGTGAAAGTTTTCTAATCCTTTGCTTAATAGCTTCCATGAAACACGTGCTCCATTTAGCTTGGAATGTCTGATTTTACAAGAGCCACAGTACATTTGGAACGCTCTCCACAAAACCGAAAATATGAGACTTTAATGAATGAGGTGAATATAACTTACAGTTATGCCATGCAGTTCTGCAAATGTTACTGTACATTTCCCTAAGTGCTTAATCTTGGGCATTTACCACTGACGTCAGTGGGAACTAAGTGCCCAAAATCTCCTTAAGCTCTTCTAGACATGTGGTATACAAGGTTATATTTTGCATTTAGTTTATTTTTGCATGCGTTTATTTTCTATTCAATTTCAAAATAATGCCAGGTAATGTGGAAGTTTTGCAGTTTAGTAAGCCATTCTCTTGGGAGCAAATTGAATGTCAGCCATTTAGTCTTTGAAATGAAAATAGAAAAGATAATAGTCAGTCTTGGGACCAATAGCTTCTGATCAGCAGTCTGCTGTACTCAACAGGACATTTGAATATGTGTTTCTGGAAGAACATTTCCCATCGGTTCCTGAAGAGCTCAGCTCTGCTGCTCTCACTGGTTGGAGGAAGCTGCTGGTCTGGGAAGCACAGAGCTCTGTGTATAACAGGTTGCCAGGTCTTATGGTCCCCTTCTGCTACTAATATTTTTTAGAGAAATGTAAACTGTCTCAGCTGTGTAGGAAGGATGCAAAATAAATTAGAAGTATTTAGAAGGAGCTGTGGGACATTGTGAATTTACAGATTGAAAATATTTATGAACTCATTTTGACATTCAGTATGTAACCTCTTCTACAAATGAAAAGGCAGAAGCGTGTTTGTGGGTACTTGTATCACAGAATCACAGAATATTCTGAGTTGCAAGAGGCCCACAAAGATCACCAAGTCCAGCTCTTAAGTGAATGGCCCATACAGGGCTTGAATCCACAGCCTTGGCATTACTGGCACCAGGCTCTGCCCAACTGAGCTATGCATATGTGTAAATATTGTCATATTTAAAGATAAGGCTGCATATCAGTTATACAGTAAATTTTCTTTGTTTTCATTCTTTATTTGTGTATTCCTACACTGATTTGCACAGTCTTTGTAATAGGGATATTTGAATATTTGGTGTGTTTACTTCCCAGAGGTACCATTCCTTTTACTCTTCTCAGAGCATATTCCACTCCAAGTTGTGCTTTTATTTATTGATGGAATGTCATGTATTAAGGAAATGCAACCTTCTTTATCCTAGCTTAATTACTGTTTTCAGTACTTTTTCATCCTTTTAATACTTGGTACTAATCAAAGTCATAATTCAATAGACTGCAAAGAGCATCTAGTAATTATCTTTTCTCAATGTTTACTTTTACTTTTGCACTTTTGACTTCTATTAGTAACTCATACAGTTTCTAATAGGCCTTCATAGTGCATTCAAATAAAGTGACTACCTAGAGACATCAGGGTTCTTCTGACTGGCTTTTCCTAGTCATTATACAAGCAACTTCACATGTTGATGATCATTGTGCAAAGCTATATCCACGGATGTTAGTCTAAATTTACTTTCCTTACTCTGGCAAAAATCCTTGTGGCTTCAGTAGTAATTTGCCTGTTAAGGTTTATCCCTGTCCCTGATGTAGAGGCCTGGAGTCCCAAGAGGAAGAAGGAAGGAAGATGAGTCTGGTCACCCTGTGAGTGACACAGCTCCTGGGACGTGGGTGACTTCTGCTCCCTGAGTCCAGTGGCTGTGGCATAACGAAGTGGAGCCTTCAAGGGTGTTAAACCCGGGGGCTAAAACTCACGTTGAAACAAAAGTCAAATCATGTGGTATCAATACTGTAGTAGGTATTTACTGCTTCAAAACCCTCTATGGGCTGCAGTAAAAGTTTCAAGGGGGAAAATCCCCTACTTGCTTAGACATCTAATTGGTTTCTCTGCAGCAGGTGGATACTTCTTGTGTTTGGCATGAGTTATATGCTTAGCATATAAAAGAAAATACAGGAATAAGCTTAAATTGAAACAAGATGATTGGGGTTTACTACTCTTAAAATACTGTTCTCTTAGTTGGGAAAGCAGGAACTGAAGAGATTGGGAATGCCTAATGACTTTTCATATATAGACCTCATTGGCAGATATGCTTATGTAATTTCCTGCTCTTGAGAGTTTTATGACCTCTTCAGCCCTGAGTTGATGTCTTTTACTGCAGCCCTCCATCTGCTGAAGCGAATGAATCTTGCAAGAAATAGTTGTAAGAAGAGAAGGAGCTTTGTTGCTCTCCTGTAGCAAACTATTACCAGTTTCCTCAAGATTCTTCATTAGGACACCTGAAGTGATACATTTTTTAAGAGGGTTTAATTGTAGGTCTAGTGAAATGTGAATAAAGAAGGAACTCAGCAGGCCAACAGATGTTGAAGCAAATTATACAAAATGTTGTTGAAAGAGGAGCCTTTTAAAACATACATACTTAAAGATCTCTTATAATTTATCCAATGGCCCATACAAAGAAATTACCTACCATTTTCACCCCATAATGATAATACAAATCAAAAACATTCTCAACATAATATCAATCCAGGCTCAATCTCTATTTTAATTTGTGGGTTGCTTGTTTTGCAGATGGTTTTGTAAGAAACATGTTTTTGTTGGGGTTTTTTTGTTTTGCTTTTGAAGATGACTGAATCATGAAAATATATCCCTTCTAGGGAAGGAAAAAAAATCTTTTACCTTTTTACCCGTTGATTTTCAGGTTTTTTCTAGGGAAAAAAAATCTGTTTTTTAAATTTTGTAATACGTGACATTTTGTCATGTATTTCATTTGTCAAAATGGGAAAACAGCAATGCAGGCAATTATACTCAAGCTTTAGACATTTTGAAACAATTATTTTAAAACTTCTTTTATATACTGACATAATGACTTTGCCTTTTTTAATACCTATGTGACTTAAGGAAGGGAAGATTATTTCTTTACTGTTTAGTGAAAAAAAATTGTGGTAGATGTTATTTTACTTTTCTTCCCAAAGGCATTTTTTATGTATCCCATAGAAATTGTTAGTTCAAATGGGAAAAATGATTACTAACAGAAGAACTGTAATGGACGTGGCAAGACTCTGTGAAGGAAAAAATAGAAGCAGCTTCTCTCCAAGCAAACAGAGATTCTCATAAATTGGCTTTGGGAAGTGGTCTTTAATATTTCTATAGTAAGATTGTAATGAAAAATGGGAGTATGCTAGTAATTTCTCTTGTGCTGATGATTCCTTTTAATTTGTGTCAGAAGAGGACTAGTAATTCCTGTAAAAAATGATTAGGAGATGGCAAGGTATGAAAAAGGCTTGAAATACAACATAGTCAAAATTCTCACATTTGGTGATTGATTGACAAAATTTTTGCTTCTAAACTGAAAAAAACCCCCAAACCTTCTCATCTGCCTCCACACTGTAGAAAAGACTGGACCATAAATATATGTGATAGATGTGGAAAAAGTGGCTGTGCTACTAAAAGATATGAGAACCAGCTTTTTCAGCAGGGAGAAAAAAGTACACTGATATAACTGAGCATAAAATATTTCATGAAGTTCTGATCATTCATTTGCCATAAAAACTCATTCAAATTGCAAAAGGTGCAGAGGAAGCCTGTTTGGGATGAAAAAGAGAAACCATTCTCTGTGAGGTAGGATAAATTTCCTTAGTCTCCCAAAATAAATTCTGGAAGAAGTTGTAATACATTTCTGTAAATGTAGGGGGGAGAAAAAACAGAGAAGAGAAGATATTTGAGGTAAAGAACAAATAGGCATATATTGACCATGAGTAAATTTATGCAAATACAAATATCAGTAACCAGTAGAGAAGGGGGGTTCTGAATGTGGTTCCCTTTCAAAGTCAAAGAGATTTCTAATGAGAGCAAACCTAAACTTTATGGAATATTATATAGTGGATAAACATTTGCAGGTTACTGGTGTCCTAAATCTGGTGTTACTGCTGTATAACTTCACCTGCTTCTTTTGAGTCCTGTAGTGCAGTACTGCAGAGGAAAGTATTTTGTCCATTCAGGAGGTAATAAATGAGTCCTTCAACACTGCTCAGTCAGTGTTCCACAGATAAACACCTTCAGGAGCAGTACAAGGGAAGGGTCTTGCCCAAAGTCTGTGACTGGAGGTGTAAGAGAAGTAGACATGTTCATGGGCAATCCACTTTTTTTTGCATGTTCTGACCTTGCAATTTCCTTTTTGCTGTAATCTGAAAAGACACTTAAATCGTGTGTGCTAGACTCTAAAACAAGTGCCACAGATTCCACTGCCTGGAGAGCATCCCAGTGGGCCTTTGTCCAGGAGCCTTGGCTTGCAGTTTCACCGACAGTGCTGTCTGTGGTCACGGCTTATATCATAACTTTGCTGTTTCTGCTCCAGATCTCCCAGAGAGAGTGGTTTCTGAGCATCACACTTGTGTGTCTAACCTGCTGGCTTCTGCACAGCCTTTGTGGCATGATTGTTTTTCTACAGATTTCACTCAAGGTTCTCCCATAATGATATTATGATAGGTGCTTGCATAACCCTGCTGTACTACTTTGCAGTCTGTCCAAACCTTGCAGCATGAATATCAAGAGGATGACTGGTCATTGGGTTTTAAAACCACTGTGGCCCCTGTGTAGTGGAGGATTGAAAATGAAGCATCATAGCACTATGTTTGAGTCCTTCAAGCATTCCCCTGAAGGGATGCAGGTATGTCATAAACATCAGAAAACCTGTTGCCTGATCTTGTAATTAATCTGTGCTCAAGTACCGTGTTTAGATTGTGTTGGCTCCTGAAGATGATGTAATTTCAGTTATGGCACTAATGCATTGTGCCATGGCAAAGTTGGTGTGACAACAAATAGTAAAATTATTTATTAGTCTTTTAACTAGAAAAAGCAGCTTAAAGCTCACCCAGAAATTTAATATAATTGAGAAATATCTAAGGATGTTAAAAAGAAAAGAAAAAAGGTGGAGCAGGGAACAGGACAGGGCCATCACAGCCGTGTGTCTCAGCATCCATGGATAGGACAAGAAGAACCACCTTTGAAAGAAATGAGCAGTGCTCAGCCATTTGAACTTGGGAAACACAGTGAGAGGATTCCAGCTCCTTACTCAGTGCCATTCCTTCCTTTTCTGAAATGTCATTTTAGCAAAAGAAAGCAGAAAGACTCAAAATGAGGTTCAGTGGTGAAAAGAATCTTGAAAATGTGGTGGAATTGGTGGCCCAAATTGCTGCTTCAGAGAGACCAAGAAAGTTAGCTGGCCAGTCTGAAAATGTAACTGTAAGTGGAGGTGCTGGTAGTGTGCTTTCTTGCTTTTGTCTTCTTGGAGCTTATTTCAGTCTTATGAAATCTGTTTACAGAGGACAAAGAGCACTAAACACCTCTTCCATAGTCCAGTGTCTTAATGTCTTTCTTTAGAGTATCTAAGGGGCAATACAGTTGTACAGGCTAATTTAAAAACTGGAAGACATATTTAGGAATGTATGTATGTCATCATCAAATTAACTCAAGTGCTCTGTGGTGGGCAGCTGAGTAAAAGAGTGTCCATTCCTAGGGTTCACTGGGAGTTTGTAACTTAGGTGTTCTATTGTTAAAAACCCGAGTATACATGTATCTTATAAAAAATCTGACTTAAAGACTTCAAGTAATGAGGACTACAACATAATTTCATGCTACAGTTTTAAGATAGTGACAAAACCAATTTTCAAGAGATTGCCTTTCAATCCCAGTTCCTAACAGTATCATCTCTGTAAAAGAACCTAACAAAAAAATCAATTTGTGTGCTTGATCTCCAACAGATTTTAGAACAGTGTTTCTTTCTTTATGTCTCTTTTCTTTGAGGGTGGTGACAGTTTTTAATACACTTGCATGATTTCTATAGCAAGGAATCTTCCAGCCTGGTTTGAATCACAGGGGGAGTGAAATCACAACTGTGTTGTTTGAGCTCCAGGATTCAGGGAAAGTGTTATTTATGTTGTCTGTGTTTCTCCACACACAAATAAAGGCATATGTCCAGAGAGTTTAGCAAGAAAAAGAAGGATGTCTAAAGGAGCTTTTTACCCTGACTCATCAATACCAATTGCACACATTTCTGCATCATCTGAAGAGAAAAGCTAAGAGCTCCTCTGCCCTCAGGACTCCAAGAACAGGCAAGTGTTGCAGCAGTTGTTTTAAATGTAATTGTGGTTTAGGAATTGATTTTTGGTGTTCCTTATTAGTATAAATAAAATTTCTTTACTACATATCAAAAAAGTCAGGTAATGGGAACACCTCAGAGAGAACCCAAATTTCCATTCTGTGTAAGTTTGCTATTGAATTCTTTCTTTTGCCTCTGGCTTGGTCTTTTTCTTTGGTTCACTGAAGCACTGATTAGATGTACAGTATCATATCCCATGTAATTATTAACATCCAAGTACTGATTATAGGGTAGCAGATGTCACAAAAACACATTATAGTAATAAGGACATGCATTTAGCAGCCAAATTTTGCTATGGCTGGAAACCTCTATTTTTTGAGGAGCAAGAGCTGCAGTGTTTTGCCTGGCATTAGTTTAATGCACTCTTCAAAGTGATTTTTATCAGTAATTGGAGAAAATAGGAATGTAAACTTTTAGATTTTCTTTGATGATGTTGGAATATTTATCTCTTACTCCAGTGTAAAAATTGAGCAAGGGATAAATTCACTCTGGTACAGTGTTTGGGCTTTTTCAGTGATGATGATAACAGCCTTGTATCCCTGCCTTCATGAACCAAGCTTCACCAGGCAACTGACTCCAAAATTAAATGCCACAAGGCTCAAGAAATCATGGGATTTGTTAAGAAATAATAACACTGGCATTTTTTTATTTGCTTGTATACTTCTACATTGTCCAGACTAATTTCTTTTCTCCCTGAGAAGCCACAGTAAAAGCCACAATCTTTATTCAGTGGCAGGACTTTTGTAATTGGTCTTTTAAAAAATGAAGTATGTGGGAACTAATGGCACTTATCTGTGAGTGCCCAGTAGTATATTAAAGCTATTTAATTTCTTGCCATTGTTTGGCCTCCTTTGCTCTCTGGGTCTTAGGTACTTTGAATGGTTTGTGTTGCCTCCCTGTTTCAAGGTCTCTCCACAGACTTGTTAGCTCATAAATTAGACTGTGCCAGCTTATAGACTGTGCTATAGCCTAGGCTGATAATCCTTTCTCTAACCCTTCCTTGCTGGTGCTTCACCTTGCTGCAGAGGGAGCTGGTTTTGCATTCCTGTTTGATGTTTGGTATGCATTCTGTATAGCTTGGAACTGAAGAATGGATGAATTCTTTCATTTAGGAAAAAAATTGCATCAGCCCCTCCGGCTGCAGGACTTGGCACGATGGAATTTTCACAGGGAATTTTCATTTGGCTTTGGTAAGTGCTGTGGTTAGATGTAGCACTATCTGGCGAGTGCTGGAAACAAACCTGTGTCCCTGCTGTCCTCTGACCGTAACTTCAGAGCAGTGGTGACCAAGTTTATTGGTGGTGAGGGAACTTGGAAGGCAAGTAAGGTTAGCACACCATTACTTGATGCCACATGGGAGAGGAGCACAGAGTGGGATCTGGTCCTCATATAAGGAGGATGGAGCTCTTCCAATAATTTGATTTATCACTCGATGTCCTTGAGAAATGGCTGCATGGCTGAGAAAACTACAGATTTAATTTTGAGTACTGACCTAGGAAGAAAACAGTTGTTCTGTTTTCTTCTCTCTCCAATTCTGTTGCAGCACAGGATTTATGGACTGAATTTTCAAATCAATAGGATCTGTTTTTTCCCCTCTACAACTTCCATAAAAATATTTCTTGCTTTTAGAGAGACCACTGCAATCTGTGAATTGTCAGGCTGGGATCTGCTTTGTCAGTCTGGCTTCCATTTGAATCTCTGTCAGTTTAGACCGGAGGTTGGGCTCTTCACACAGCATTGCTGTGACATCTGTGGCCTTCCTACATGTCAAGTCCATCTTTTTCAGTGTTCCTTTTAGCAAATCTGCTTGAGTGTGATCTTGAAAATGGTGCTTGAGTTCTGAAAACTGCAGCTATTGAAAGGCTTTTAAAACACTGCTAAGGTATGTGAAATTTCTGGGCAGTTTCAGAAAGGGAACTAGAATTTCTTAAAATATTATTTTTTCCAGGTATATGGTTTATATAGTAAAGCACAATTTGCATGTGTACATATGCAAGTACTCACCTGTAATTTTCTGCAAAGATTTTTTAGGCTTTTTTTTCTTTCACTTTCTGTATTTGCATCTCACTGACTGTAACCTTTATGTTGCTGCATTGGATGTTCTTGTCTGATGATTTTTTAAGGTAACCTGGGGATGAGTGTTCAAGAAAATCACTGCTATGATTCTAGGACTTCAATTATCTCCTGGGGCTCTGCTTTAGGAAGCATACTTTCACAGTTTCTGCCTTCATGAGGATCTTTTGATTGAATAATAGCCTTGAATTCCATCAGGCACCATGTGTTGTTTTCTGAGCAAAATAAGGAGAAGGTGGTTATTTTCCCATAAGCAACATGTTAAATTTTCTTGTAGTCTATCTTCACTTTACACATGTGCTGCTCCTGTTGTCATTCATTAATTTTCCTTTTGAGATCCTTATTCAGTCATTGTTTTCTGCCAAGTCCTGAAGAATGTATTTATATAGGGTTTTTTTCAAGTCCTCCCTCTTTCTCCAAATTAATTATAAATTGATTCATTTTCTATCTGCTTGTCTGTGTTCCAAACAAATGATAGTTGTGTGTGCATTTGATTGCCTTGGTTATTATTTTATGTATTTCAATTTCTGAACTAATCATAGTTTGACAAGTGCTGTCCATTCTTCTGCATGTCAAAGGCTCCGCGCTCAAAGGGAAATTACAGAGAAAACATGTTCCACAGATGGAAGTGCTACATGATTATCCATTTAAGGAGCCAGTATGGCTTCCTTCCGTGGCATGCAGCTATAACAGAGGTTAAGTTAAACTAAAACAAGTCTCTATAAATAAAGTAGATATTTCCCTGATACAGATTAGGGAAAGTGATGAATATGACTCAATATAATGTATTGGTTGTTTTGCAACTGTGATTAAACTACAAGTACTTTTGCAGGGTAGTTGTAGTATAGGGAGCATTTTCTTTTATGTTACAAAGAGTCTTTAATGCTCATGTTTGACAGCCAAATCAGAGAAGCATAGATTCAGATGGTTACAAGAGAGTCTGAGCTATGGTACAGTAAACTGTGGTGTTTCTCTCTAGCCTGCCAGGTTGCCATGTGGGATTTGCCTTTTGCACGTTTGTTCTGTCACTGGCCTCTTCGCTAAGGCTCGCAACAAACAGAGTAGTTGGGAGCATAGAGGGTGGTTTTGCCTCATATCTGTAAAGATATTTAAGGATGTTACAGCATCCATGGGATTTTGGTATCTGAATAATTTTAGTATCTAAACACCATTCAGGATCTAGGTCTTTCTCTTTTTATTTTTTTTGTTTTCTCAATACATGTTTATACAGAGAAGTTCATCAAGAGAGATTTAGTGCTGAGCACTTTGGTCCCAGTCCAGCATAACCTTCAAACTTGTAATCAATTGTCAAGCTCTCGGGTAATCCCATTGAAATACCTGTGTGAGTCCTTGGCTGGAACAGAACAGACTTGGCATCCTCTAGCCTGCCACCGTAGAGAACCACTTGTCTAGCCAGAAATTGCTCATCACAAGCACAAAAAAAAAAGATTGTGATTGCCAACTCTTCTTGTGTCCTTTGAGTCCCTGAATAGTTACTGAACAGTAATGATATTTTATGTCTGATGATCCAGAATCCAGGGGTTATGTCACCATTACTAAACAATTTCTCTAGTGGGGGAGCATTGAGTGCTCACCACTGTGTGCTGACTATCTTTTTGGGTCAATGGCTTTGGATAAGTTCGTTCAGATTCATTGAAATTTTGGCAGTTCAGCCTCTTTTATATAAAACAGTTTTGTGCCTCTCCTACGAATGAACAATTGGGAAGCCATTGATTTCACAGCCTGTTCATTTTAGTGAACCTGATGGTGGATGAACAGAAGGAATGAACTAGGTAAACTTTTTTATCCAAGGTCTCAGTAAGCATTTCACACAGCTTTGTGAACAGCAGACATTGTGCTCTGCCCAGTCTGGACATGTTGCCTGTTTGGGCATTGTAGGTGTCAGAGCTTTGGCATGTTGTCACTCTTGAACAGATTACTTTTGTTGTAAAGCTGAGTTCTATTTTATTGTGTTTTAATTATCTTGTGCCACACTGCTGGGATTTTTCTCTTCTCAATCTTGTGCCACAGAATAGAAGTGGAGACTCTATTTTCTCGTATGCTTGCTGCTGCCTAGAAAAGGATGTTTATTGTTGCACATAAATAAATAAGGGAGGGAATGTTTTGACTGTCTACATTATCATGAATATAAAATGAAGATGCTATGTTCTGTAGCAAGTATTTTTGAGTTGAGTGCACTCATACTCCCAGGAATGTGTTAATTATTTCATGTTTCGAATTCCTCCTTTTATGGAAAAAAAGCAGCATGTTTGCCTTCTGATGATAATGAGCTTTTTGCATGGCACCCAGAGGAAGCGTTACTTCAGTTCTCAGGTCTGGTTTTGTAGACATCTTCCATGTTGTTGGGGAAACGAAGGGATGGATAAGACAAAATGCCAGTAGATGTCTGCAAATTGCAACCCAAATTCTGTGATTGCAAAGGCCAAGCCAGGTGTGGCAGTGCGAGACATCAGGAGGTGCTTTGTGGTTTGGGTTTTATAAAGCTTTAGAAAGCAATGGCCACTGTGTTTACCCAGGAACCAGTCACAAAAATTACACATAATACAAATAACCATAGCTGGATTGTGTTTGCTTCTTGCTGCTTTTCCCTCTTAAATGGTTTCAATTAATGGTTTTATTATTTACTTTCAGATCTTGGCCATGCACCATAAAAGTAACTAGGCTTTTTTCCCAGTGGCTTAAATGTGACCTGCTCTACAGTTAGCTTTAAATTAGCAGCTAAAATAAGGCAATGAAACCAGCACTGGAGGCTGAAGCTGTGCTGCCTTCAAGAGAGATGTTAAGAATCTCCTAAAAGCTTTTCTTAAGGGATGATTTGTAGCCCACAAATCAACCACCTAACTCTTCCATCTTTCAAAGTGGAGATGGATACTGAAATGGATCTAGATAAACCAGATAACATTTTACAAACTCACCTCTGTTCAGCTTCCTGTTCTTAGCATCATATCTGCATCTAGTTCAATTTGTATTGGAGGATTTTTAAGGAAAAGACTCAGCAAACTCTTCAGCAATTTTTGTTAATGTCTATGGGTGATATTTCATACACAGTAACTCCTTCAACACTACTAAATTAGTATTATCTACGACTGGAAATGTTTATCAGGCCTCCTAGAGCTCTAGCTGCAGTAGTTAAAAAAAACCCCACAACAACTACTTTGAAGTGCAAGCAGGTCGAATATGTGATTTCTTTCTTCTGTGTTACTCCCATTCATTCTGATGATCAGAACAGGATAAAATGGGATTTTATTGTGTGCCATATATTGGAGTAGTAGGGGGCAGGGTAATGACTTTTTTGCAATAACATTTAATTAGACAATTATCAGGGTTATTCTGTCTGTGGGATGATGTATTGCCACATTCTTGCTCTATTCTTTTTTCCCCTCTACATCTGTACAGAATTCCTGTATGCATTTTATTTATAGAATTTAATTTGCCACTCAGATATTCAATGAAGAAACAAAAAAAATTCACAGCAAACTTTGCATTTGAGAGTTTGAGGGGCACAAAGCAATGAATAAGAAGTTGGATTTTTTGTGGTTAGTGTGACTTTAAATCAGTCATAGATTTTAAAAGTTTGGGTAAGAAAATATATTAATGTAGAATATTCTGAGTTATGGAGAGTTTTGTGTTTACCATGAGAATAGTCAAAGACTGGAATAGGATTTATGGAGAGATTGTGGTACCTCTGTCCTTGGAGGGACTCAGCATTCACTTGAAGATGGACTTGAGCAGCCTGTTCTAAACAGACATGTTTTGAGCCAGGGTCTGGACTAAATGGTCCTGAAAGTCCCATATGACTTCTGGTGCTGCAAGTGTGTGATTCCATTCACCATATTGAAGAAGCTCACTGCTAACCATGCTTTCCTTGGAAAGGAGTTATTTCCCTCTTCCCTTTCCCACAATGTGGTGATATGACAAACATTCCCAGTAGAAGCTATGTTAGCACATATTTATGAAGAGTTACTGTCTCCATAAAATCTGAGAAATTATGTCCTTCTTACTGAATTTTTAAGACAGTTACTCAGGAATTTATCTAAAACAATAAAAGAAGAAAAAAATTTGTAAAACTTAATGGAAAAAAAATTGAAGTGAGACCATCTTTTCTGTAAATGCTGTGCAGTTGATAAAAAAGTTGTAAGTAACACTGCAACCCTAGCAATTCTGGCACTGAACGTCTATTATATCATGAATCTAATTGATCCAACACTTCAGAATTTTGTTTGCAAAATGTGTTTTACCAGGCTGTCAGTTAACATGGGAAGATGGAATAAAAAAGACCCCTTTTTTTTGGTGGAAAAAAGGACAACAAAAACAGCTGCAGTTACAGCTGGTGAGTGCAGTAGGTATGTGTAACATTTTCCAAAATGAGTGAGCAATTCAGGACAGAATGGGGCACGTGCAAATCAGGCTAGAATGAAATCAAGTCAGAGGAGACACTTCAGCTTCATAAATTAGGTCATCATTTCTGTGATGCATCCTGTTCAAGGATATAATTCCTCCAGATCTACTTATGTGTTCACAAATTAATGGTGGGTCATGATAGTGCACTTTAACTGTTTGGGAGCAAGACCAAGGATAATGGAATCACCTTTACAGTCACTCTTTGGTCTGTTGTTGGCCATCTGTATGCCTAAATCATCTCTGTAACATTGCTGATCAAATACAATGAAGCAATTACAGGGTGCATTCCCAGGTACAAATTACTTTCTATAGACCACTTGTGTTAAGTTCCTCTGAAAACAGCCCAATTGCTTGGTCCTGCTCCAGCTGGCCTGGCTCAGGTCTGTTCAGTATTCTGATTTTCACTTGTGTCTCACTTGCAGCATCCTTTGGAAATGAGTAGCAGATGCCCGGTTTGATGGTGCAGGTCCTCTGATCATTGAGCGCATATGCTCCTTTGTCATGCTGTCTCAATAATTGAAAGCACTGTCAGATGAGGAAGCAAAACAAAACCTTACTAAGATCCTAAGGAAAAAAATGTTTCTGCCTAATCTGCTGGATGATTTTTCAGTTTACAAACAGTTCCTCTGCACATTTATCATCTTCTGTCTAAGGGAAGTCTGTCAGTACTGGTAGCTCTTGGGATTGCTTCCTGAGTGCCTCAGCCCACTCACCATTTTCCCTTTGCTGTTGTATTTCATGTAGAGGATTTTTCAGTTAGTGATCTAATTTCTTGGTAATGAAGATTTTTTTTCTCACCTCCTCTATGTTATGGTGACATTCATGATATTCATATATATAGTTATTGTCTGGCCATTTAGTTCTGTACTATTAAACAGGAAAATGGTGTTAGTGGAATAAGAAAGGATTTTTGGAGCTCTCTTTACCAAAATTTATGATCTGCATCTTTGTCAGTTACCAACCGTGTATTTCCACTTGGACCCACTGAAATGGAAACTCAGGTTCTATAATGATGCATATTTATATATAGATTTTAATTTTTTTTAACTTCAGTGTAAAGATATATTTAATTTAAGATTATTTCAACTTTATCTTTCAAAATCACCAGAATGAAGTCCTTCACCCATTTGGATGTGTACGATCAATAAAAAAGCAAGATGTAGTGCAAATTAGTAAAAGGTTGCTTATATCTACTTTCATCATACAGCATGGGAAATTTCTTGCAGCTTATATCAAAAAATACTCCATAGCTAATTTTCCATGGCATGTCATACCATGTTGTTAGAGGAATATCTTGCGCACTGTGTCACTCTTATGCAGCGCAGGACGCAAAGGAATGATTTTTACAAAGAAAACAGGAGCTTTCTAAAGTCATTTAACATGTTAGGAACTGAGACAGCAGTTTCTATTCCTGATTCAGTGGCAGATAATGCAGAGCAGGGTGAAACATGGATTAATAAATGTTAATTTTCAAAATTTTGACTTGGGGGATTTAACTCTTCTATCAAAGAGATTTGGAGAAGTTACTAGTTAATGAGAAGCGATGGGACTTGAAGTGGTGTTTGAAAGAACTGTGGGAACAAAGAGACACAAACTCTAGCAGCACAGTTGATAGCAGTTTGGGGAGATGAGTTATGGGAACACGAAAGGTTTGATGTTTGAGGATATGAGCTGAATATTTTTCTGGTAAAATTAATTGGTTCTGAAAGATTAGATAAATGAGATCTATTAGAACTTTCTTGAATCTGAAGAGAGCTGTTATCTACAAGGAAAAATGTGTGGTGACTATGGCTATAACAAATGCTATTTTTACAGTTAATTTTTAAAAAAGTAGTCTAACAAAAAAGAAGAAAACTGTGTGCTCATAACTTTGTTTTTCTGAATTATACATCCTTTTGTGATATATAAATGTAATAGATAGGCTTAAAAGCCTCCCTGTTCCTTTTTTGAAGTGCATTCTGATCAATTCTGGGATGCATGTAGAAAGACACTTATTTTCAACTTCAAAAATAGTTGTACAGAGAAGGCAAGGACCATATCAGCTGGGATCTGTTCTTATTTTACCTCTACTGATTCAACCGTCATCGGGCTTTTAAGAGATTTATAACTGGACACTTGAGAAATGCTATCAAAATATGCAGTGAAACAAGAATAATAATTACCATGAGAGCAACAGTGACAAGGCTTGTTGCCAGTTCCACAGACATCAACTAATCAGGGTAATTTAAGTCTTGGACACATTTCAGAAAGGCCATTTATATAACGACTCCAAGTGAACTGTCTAGCTTGGGAGCTCTTCCCTCTGTTGCTAATTTATCAGCTTTCATTCTGAGAAAAGCAGAAGATGCTGCTAATAGTTTTAAAGAATTCTGTAGTAAAGGCCACAGATTAAATGTAGAGCTTTTATTAGCCAGAGCTATGATTTTCTAACTAGTGGAGGGATAGTTTTTGTTTCTCACCTATGTGTCACACTTGACAGTAATAATAGCTGTGTTGCACATTCCTCTTGTTCAGAAAGTCCTTTCTGCAAAGTTCAGTGAGTGGCCTCAAACAGTGGAGATGGTTTTTGATGAAAAACACCCTTTCCATCATTCTGAGACATTCCCTAATTACATGCCTTATTTCACAGAACCTACCATCTGAAATGTCTTTAGGTCCTCTCCACACTTCAATTAAGAGTATTCACAGCAGAGTAGGATATGTTAATGAAATTACTGACCCATCCTTCAGGCCTTTGCTACAAGAAATTTCATTTGAAGCAATCGGTTTTGTTTGCGTGAAGGTTGAGTCCCACAATCGCGGTGATACTAGGCAGTGCAGCCCAACAGACTAGGGACTTTGAGTGAGAAACATGCATGGCTTTACCCCGAAAAATATGTCACAACTAGTTTTGTGTTATGCATGTGTTAACTTTACGGCCAAACAAATAATAGGTTTTTTTGGAATCTGTTGTGTAACTCGTATGAACAGCTGCATTGCTATCAAGCGGATTATCCGCAACAAGGAACAGCTACAATGCCCTGCTTATACAATATTAGAAACATTTCAGGCTTTTAGAGACAAACGTTACCTTAACTTGCACAGTAACAAAGGTAGTAGGGGCAAACTGTCATAACATTCCTTCAGCAGTGAGAGGTTTAGTACTTATTGTGTAACACAGTTATAAAAACCAGGAATATTGCTTGGGTGGCAGTGTGCATGGCAGGTGGGTAAGTGTTCAGGATAAAATGGAAGGGAAATCGGTATCATTTGTTCCAGAGCTATGGATTCTATAACACTGAAAAGAAATTTACAGAAAAGAGCAATTCCATTATATCAGCTGAGAAATACTTACTGAATTTGCAGATGATGAAGCAAAGGTGAGAGGATTAAAAGTATGCTGGAGTGTTGTATTCGGGGTGATCATGACAAATGAGAACAGCATTCTAAAAGACCTAGAAGCCAATTCTATGTGAAATTTTGTGAGAGTGTCTTTTTCAGAATAGTGACTGCAACATTACAGTAGTGAGAAAGATGGGTAAGGAGGTTCATATTTGAAGTGCTAAAGGCTAAAATGGATGTTAAGAAGAAAAAAAGGAAGATAAGGCTGTCTATTCTCTTCTCAGCTTGTACATTCTCAACAGAAATCATTGTATCCTTCAGGAAGAACATAATCCTTCTAACTAAAGCAAAAAGAGAAAGCAAAGATGTAGCAAATGGGGTCTTATATGTCTGGAAAGTGGAGAGAAATGTGAAAAGGGCTTGGTTACTAAAATGGTATCAGATTGAAGTGGACCACAAAATTATTTTTCAAGTGCTTAAAATATAGTTGCAAGGGAAAAGCCAATAATTTTCTCTCCCTATCCATTGTGGATAGGATAAGCAGTGCACGACCTAGATGGCAGGTAATCAGACTAAGGTAAATCAGACTAAGGGGTCAGGGAAACCCTTGTGGCTGAAAGAGCAGTTTAAGCTCTACAGTAAATTACTTAATGACATGGAAAATCTCCGCTGGGAGAGATACTTGAGAATCTATTAAACAAATATCTGGCAAGAATATCTGACGTTTAATTGAATCTTCTTTCATGCAGAAGGATGTCATATATCTCTTTTTCCTTGATTTTCCAAACATTCTGTGAATTACATGAAAAGATACTCACTTTGTCTTTCTCCAGAGAGTCATTTATTGTTCTCAATTAATTTTAGTTTTGAGGCATTTTGGTTGACTCTAGTGCTGAATAACTACTGCTGGCCAAATCTTGACTTGAGGCAGAGGAATCCATGAACATCATCTCAACAGAACCAGAGGAAAGATTAGTTGGAACAGTTGCATTTCAGGTGATATCCAAACAACAGGGCAACAGTATTTATCTGTTTTTCTTTCCATTTTAAAGTGTCAGCTATGACAGTCTGAGTCAACATGTGCTATCAGAAGGGCCTTAGGGTAAAGTTAGGGCTCCCCCGAGTCAAGACGCTTTGCCAATGTCTTGCAGGAGGTCAAGGCTTTGTCTCCAGTCTTTATATAATAGTGGGACCTTTCTTCATTTGTATTCTTGCCTTCAGTAGTGTAAATGGAATTCCAGGGATTTTATAAAACCTAGGACTCATGGGAATTTTTCTTAAAAATAAAAAGCATATCAATCAGCACTGGAGCAGTGTTATATGAATGAGCCCCTGAGAGCTGGCTAGGCTAGTGGCAAATGCCTTGTGCTTATTTAGTGGAACTCAGATGTTCAAAGGCACCAGACGTGTTCATGCCTTTTCCTCAGAATAGTAAATAATGGATATGTTTGTCAGTGTCCTTCAGATGTTCTGAGTTCCAGGTTGTGTAATCTCCCTGAGTTTCAAATTTGAGAATTAGAGTACATATTGCAATTACTCCTCTGGGATAACTTGTTTTGTTGAACAAGGATTTTGTTGCTTTTGTTGCTCAGCCAATCCTGAAGTACTAATTCTTTAAATAACAAATAAAATAATTGAATTCATATTTTATTTAGCAAGTAAGGTACCTTGTGTAACCCAAAAGAGTTTTGGTTGGACTCGCATTCTGTGCTGTATTATTCAGTACCACTCTGGCTCTGAATTCAGACAGCTGCGCTGGCTCCCAACTTTTATCTGGCAAACATCCTCCCTCAGAAAGCCAGTGGAGGCTGGACAGAGTACCTGCAGATTATTACATAATGTATGTTCTAGACCAGTTGTGTTTGATTTAAGAAAATCCTAGTCTCTCAGGTATTAGTAGATTTGGAATTTGTTTATTATTGAGGGTTTGACTGATTCAGCATTTGGTAGGTCTGTGGCAAAGCTGAGAGTGATGGATGAAACATCTTTCTTTACAGATGCATTTAACTTATTTTCTTAATTACTATTTCTTCTACAAATAGGTATAAGGCAGGAGTTTTTTTAATTTGTACTTTGATGGTACTGAAGAACCTTCAATTAAATCTTGCCAAATAATTTCTAAATGTATTAATTTATTTTTTTCATCTTTAATTCTCCCTTGAACTCTTTTTATTTGCTATGATTTGTTTAGACCTTCTCAAGTCAAAGGAAACCAAACAAAAAACCAAAACAACCCTTTTTTTTCCCTCCCTCAAAGACTGGTGGTTAATTATGTCAGTATGCTCATCTTTTGAAAATGAATCAGAATTGGAAATCTCAAGAAAAACTATAATCCAAGCAGACTTTTTTCTCTATACTATTCCAGCCATCAGGAGTAATGCATAGGGTGTGCACTATGGTTATATCTGGCAGTGTAGTGTAAAGAATCCATGGAGTGTCTTGTCGAGTAGTTAGTGGGACAATAATGAAGATATTAAGGTATTACTTGCCTTTGGAAGAGAACTTGGAATAAACTCTTTTTTGAAGGAGCTTGAATGAGACATGGCTTCTGAAAACCTGAGCTGGTAAACCCACCCCCACTGTGCTTAGCTGTACTTCATCTTCACTCTTCAATATCTTCTCCTTCCCATTATGCTATTCATTAAAATTATTTCTTCAGACCAGACAGGGAGCATATACTGAAGTGTATTGCACTAATAGATGTTAGTTGTTTGGTTTTTTAAAGTTACTAACTAGTATTATTGGTTTGATATAATAAAAAACCTGCCTGTAGCTTCTTAGACATTTCCAGCGCATGGGTGACTTCAACAAAAAACATACGAATATTTTACCTTCTTTTTTTTTTTTTTTTCTAATGGTGGTATG
>VWYP01021219.1:77809-146360 GCA_013400435.1 Pycnonotus jocosus | reverse complement strand
ATGATTTTTTTTCAAAAATTTTGAAAGACATTTTGTGGTTTTAGGAGTAGTCTTGATGATCATGTCTATCTAAACCAATCAGACCTAAAATAAACCTATTTGCATCCCCTATGGTGTATGGTAGTTTCATGAAAAATCTCTTTAAAACTGTGCTGTAATTTGCCAGGCCAAATTGCTGCATTGTTTTCAGGCAGGAAAGGTGGCAGTCTGGGAGCATCCTTTCAGATTTCAATTTTGCTAAGTGTATGATTATGAGGAGATATGATACTTCTGGGTGGAGAAAAATCAGTTTTCCATCAGAACTGTATTTAAATATAGTATTTAGATATCAAATCATTCAGTCCTCTCAAAAACACCTTTGAAAGGAAGATGCCTACTACTAATAGAAACTAAGCTTTACATACTTACACTCTTTATCTGCTTTGTGCATGGAGAGGAAAATCTGCCTGTACAAAAGCTGAGGTTTAAAATTCCCCTCTGTTTATTATATCTTGCCTAGAATATTTAATATATACTCAGAAATTATATGGTATGAATTGGAAAAAACATACTTTTTTGCATACAGAAAAGCACAAGTCTTTCACAAATTTTCATTTACTGAAAGATCTTCAAAACAGGCCTTTTTGAGGTTTGGAGAGGGAGGAAGTGTTTTTTTTATTTTACTCTTTCATCGCCATTTCTGTGCAGTTGATAAATGGTGGTCATTCTTTGCTACTTCCCATGAATTATTACTTCTGCCCACAAGAGTGGATATAACACAGAAAAAAAGGAAAAAAAATTACTTACCTTTATTTTTGCTTTCTCTCACTATTGATTTAGTACTTAGCAAAGACTTTTTAATAGTAAAATGGTAATTTGTGTTACACTTGGTCTGGCATAGAATTCCTTGGAGTTTTTTTATTTGTCTGAGTGAAAACGAGAGTGAGGATCCCATATGGTTAAATTTTCACATATTGGCAGCCTGTCGTATTTCTTTTATTTGGTTCAAAGCTGCTATTTGTGCATAAGTTTTGTTGTGTCTTCTGCTGTGGAATTCTGCTTCTAGGCAAGATCCAGTGGTCAATCAGAGTATTGAAACTCAAATAACAGGTTTTTAAAAAGAGATAGGAGAATAGCACAACCCACCCTCTCATCTAGGTCATTGTTATAATGCTGGAATGTGTAAGCAGCAAAACCATCATAAGAGAAAAGAAGAGATCAAAAAAAAAGAGAAAACTAATTTAGCTTTTTCAGTATGGATATGCTATGAAGAAAATTATGCATCTCAACATTAGGCATCTGAAAGATTTAGCTAGTATTAATGCCAAACTCATTATATGCCAAACTTGATACTATTTCTATTTCACCGTTTAAGTGCAGTCTTCATAGGGAGGAAACAAAATGCATCCCATAGTAGTGAGATTGTAGGCAATAGAATAAAATAATGCAGTCAAATTATCTTATATTTCCACTGAAAATCTTTCTGCAATTTTATTTGGATTTAATTTAATCAATGCTTTTTTTCACATTTGGACTTTGGATAGTAGTGAAGTTTTGAACCATGTTGAGTAATTGATGCCTGTACCAGCTGCTAAGGCTTCCTATTTAACCTGTACTGCTATCTGGGTTGTTTATTTGAACCTATGAAAGCTTCTAATCTGCTACCTGTTTCAGGCATAGAGAACATTTTGAGGTGTGGAAGATTCTCCCTGGCTGACAGGAAAAGCTCTCACTAAAATTGCTTAAGCTGATGAGTAGCTCCATCCATATCAATGTTAAATTTTGATTTTTAATAGCTTCTGAGGAAAAAAATGGGAAGAAAAAAAAGTGCAGAAGTTTCACTGTTAAAGGAATTTTTGGTTTGTGGGCTTTTTTTCCCCTTGTCTTTCCATTCATTGTCCCAGGAGCAAACTTAAATTATTTATTTTGAAGGCTCTTGCTTCATCCCCCATTAGATGTTTGTACTAAAGTTGTATTGACGTGAACATTTGCATAAATCCCAGTTCAAAAGAATACTTAATTGAAGGAGTTGTTAGAGAAACAGCTGCCAGGTGACATCCTGTCACTGTAAGGCTGGAGAGGCTGGCACACACCTGACATTTTTCCTTTTCTGCCTGTTGTGTATAGAGAGCAGATTTGGCCAGAAATTGCACTTCATGTAATAGAGAATGAAAGACTGGGCCAGATATTCTAGTCAGCCTGTGTGCTACTGACTCCTCATTAATTATTTAGCATGATTTTGCTCATTCACTGTGATCATTCTTCATCCAAAAAAGTCATGCAGCTATACAAACCTTATTGATGCATAGAAGCACCAATACATCCCTTTGCATATAAGCAAACAATGGGGGGAAATAAAGTTAATGCAGTAATTTTCCAATGTTAGTGTAGGTTCTGTCTTATCAAAGTCTGTTACTAAGCATAATAACTGATACTTTGGTTCATCTTCAAGTAAAAGAGTAAAATTAAAGTTGTTTTGTATATTTTTTTTAAGGAACAGCATTTAATTTTCATTATTGCTTCATGTCTCCTTACTCTCAATTTTGAAAAGTATGTGAGGGGATACCGAAGGGGGTATAGGTTTTTTGAGGGTAAAGAAAGAAGAGGGGTTTTTTTCCCCCTTCTCAATTGGAAAAGGTTTGGAAGCACTATATTTGGGGTTTGTACATGTATTCTAGGGCCAGGAGAACATTCTGTTTTTACTGATGTAATGGTGGGAGTTGTCAGGGATAGACATCAGGCATTTCTTTTCTATACACTGCTTAAATCCAGGAAAATGATGGTAGAAGAAACACAGCACTCCCTTTATTAAGTTTCATATTTTATGATCTATAATTGCTGTATTCTGCAGGCAGTGCCACCTTTGCTAATACATGGAGCAAAGGGAAAGAATTTAGTATAGACCGAGATGATAATTGCTCAATAAAAGTTTCATTTGCAAATAAGGTGATGATTAACGCTTGACAGATGAAGCAGTAGAAAAAAAGAGGGTGTCCATCAATGCCTTTTAAAGGATAACAAGACAATATGTTTGGTTTTTTGGTTTTCTACGCTCAGGATGATGGGAGGAGATACACAGCTGCTAGGCAGTAATGTATTTGTGGGTTATGTATGTTTTTGTCATGAATTATATTGTAAAAAAACATAAATTAAATCTCTGGATGTACTTTTGATGAAACAATGCTAAAGCATGTATCATTTTGTCAAGATTATTTATACTTGTCCATTCATTCAAGGTAGTGTAAAAGATCTGGTTCTTAAATGCGTAGTTGAGCATCTAAATTCATGATGTGCCTTTGGTTTGCTTTTTTTAGCTTTTGCAAGTCATGTTACTTGTCTGAATTTGACAATGTAAGGACAATGTGAGAGATAGCTATAGGATATATCTGTTTTACAGGCAATTTGCTTGAAAACTAGAAAATTATCTTTCAAAAATGTACACTAGCTAAAATAGGGCTTCATCTGATAATGTTTGATAATGAAATGTTGTATGTATCTCTACATCAAAGCCTTCACAGTGGTCTTAGCTCACTGAATTAGGTGCTGGCTTCTTGGTTATTTTAAAGCAAAATAATGACCAACAAAATGCTGAGCATTGCCATCTTTTGGCACAGTAAGAGCACTTGCTGACAAAATCATCCAGGTTTTGTTTGAGAATACATTTTAGTCACTGCAGAGCTTTCTCAGAGCTGCCCCCTCTGTCTTCCAGATGTCAGTGCTCCAACAGCTATACTTTCCCATGGGTGGCACGATGCAGAGCCTGGAAGGAGCCTTGTCAGTAAAATGACAGCAGTGTTCAGAGGCAGGGGAAAGAGTCATTATCTAGAGAAAAAACACTGCGACATTAATTACTCTTAATGAGGCAGGCTTTCCCCAAATGCAAGCTCAACAGAGTCTTGCTGTGCTTGAAGTCCCTTAGGCCAATAAGAGACATGAGCTAAGGCTTTGATTCCCACCTTCCATCTCTCACAATTAATGGAAGAGACCTGAGGTGCATTGCTGGGCACCATTCACTTCCCAGGGAGAGGCAGTTTAAGACTTTTTCAGTCTCTTACTTATCTATTTATTTAGCATATTATTTAGGTTAGAATGGTGCCAGTTGGAGAGGACAGTCAGTGATTACCTAGTCCAACTGCCTGACCAATTCAGGGCTGGACAAGTTAAGGTATATTATTAAGGGCAATATTCAAATGCCTCTTAAATGTTGACGGGCTTGGGGCATTGGTCACCTCTCTAAGAATTCTGTTCCAGTGTTCAACCACCCTCTCAGTAAAGAAATGCTTCCTAATATCTAGCTTCACTCAAAGAAAAAATGAAAGCTTTACGCCAGTCATCTAAACCAAGCAATATTCTAGTAGTGACTAGTTGTCAGCAAAGTATTCTCTTTGTCTCAGTTATGAGAAGGTGTTTAATAACTGAAGCAACATTAAATTATGCTGCCATTTTCCTTAGAAATTGATCTAGATTTTAGCACTCCATAAAAAAGGATAAGTATATATAGAGATAAAAAATAAAATATAATAACATATATAAAAGTTTTAAATGGGTCAGAAAAATATTGTAAGGCTGGTAAAGACTCCATTTTTAAAAAATTTTGTCTAGGAGCTCTGAGATAGTTGTTCTTGGAGGAGTGTTTGGAGCAGCAGGCATTAGCAAGGGCTAATGAAAAGGAAAGGGAAAAGGAGTTGACAAGTAAAGGAAATTATTCTTCTTGAAGTGTCCCTTGATTTTCATTAGAAGAATATAATTAGCAAAGAGGGTAGTAGAAATGATAGGAGTGGGCAAGCCAGATAATTGCATGCAGGTAAGGATTTTTTGAGGCTTACCCAACAGAGTACCTTCTTTAGTGAATACTGCCTTGGTGAAATCTGGGGAATATAAATTCAGCAACTCTTAGTGGTTAAACAAAACTCCAAAAGAGAAGGTGTGGGTATTATTTTTGCTCTTAAAGACTTGGACACTTTGCCTTAATTTAGCAAATCCTAGTTCAAATCCTTTCTATTTTAGGAACCATCTATCAGTTTTCCTTAGTTTGAGTACTCCACCACAGAGACAGACAGAATTTTTTTATTGTTTTATTTCTTAGTAGAAGATGTTTGGTGTTCTCCTTTCCTGACCTGTGATATGATGAGGACAAAAGCAGAGTTATCTGGGGTGCCCTTAACAATCAGTTGCACATCTGTGCAAAAATCATAACCCTTTTATCTGGAATATGATACCTCTGTATGTCCAGCTCATGGAGAGATTTATCTGCCTAAAGTGATAGTCATTCAAAATGCCGATCTGTTTGGCATTAACATCTTGAATTCTCTGAAGCTAGCAGCAGGATTGTCCAGGAAAAAAAGGCAGAATCAAACTGGAGAGTCACCTTCTGTCCTTGACTTTTGTTGTTGATTATATTAATGATGTTGATGTCAGCTGGAGCCATTGCAGAGAATCCCAAGCTGTGAAAAATAGCAAGTACTCTACTCAACTTAAACTTAATTATGTTTTCCTATTGAAGCAGGTAAGGAGATGATCAATATGCATTGGAGAGTATATAACACAGTACAATAGTGCTTTCTGAAAGGTCAATGTTTTATATTTTTGCCATGTTTTCAAGTTCTTCACAAATCAACATAACTGTTGATAGTCTGACCTGATCATCAAAAAAATCCTAGTGCAGAGAAAAAATATTGATTGATCTCATTTAGAGGAGTGAGAATTATTCCTGAAATTAAGGAATCTAATGAGAAAATATATTTTTTAATCCTTTTTTATGTATGCTGTAGGGAATTATTACCTTACTAAAAACCTTCTTCAACTAGAGTGTTTTTAGAAGTCACATTTCACATAAGAAATGGCAGTTGCTCCGGCATAGCTTGGAATGCCCTTTGGGTGTTTTCTAGTTCAGGCATTGTGCCTTAAGCTTACGGTCAAGCTTATTTTTCAAAAGGATTGATGGCTGGGAACTGATGGGAAATTGCTTTCCTTCTTCTTTTTCAGTGTAAGGTACAGAATCAACTGCTGTTTAGAATAATTTTTCATAAAGTACCTCTGGAAATCTACATGAGTAATGGGCAGGCAAGAAAAGTGAGGATTTTACATTGTGCATATATCAAGGCCTTTTCTGTCTTAATAAAATCATAAATATAGTAGGTTGTTTCTATGGCATGTGAACTGGAGACTTGACTGCTAGGTCTATTTGTACATCTCAGTCAAACACTTTGTACTCTTCAGGATCTTTATTTTATCATATGTGTCATTTACAATAATAAATACCATTAATAAAACTCGTTCAGATTGCAAAGAAAATATTTTCTGAAACTTTGGAGGAAAGCGAAATTGGTGCTATTAGTAAAATACTGTGTTCTGAGGAGCCAGGCATGGAGCAGCAGTAAAAGAGCATTCTGTGGCTTTTTCAGCCTAGGCTATAAAGCTCCTCACTTGTACCTGGGGAGCCTGAACACTGTGCTACAAATCTAACTGGGATTTTGGTTCTTCATATTTTTAAGTGATGTAATGCCTTCTGGGAGGTCCAGGTATTGCTTAAATCTTGGCCCAGTTTCCACAAAGTTCTTTGCAGGGAGCTTTCTCGCCGCGTTTTGTGGGATTCTCTTTGCGCAGGTGCCAGCGTCAGCGGGTACCCTGAGGCTTCCCTGCTCTCACTGGTATCTCTCCCTGAGCTCTTGGAGCAGGGCAAGCTCATGTGTGTACCTCTTAGGAAATGGGTTGTGAGCCATCTAGAAAATGGTATTCCTACTCTTCTGTTTCTGGATATTTTGGGAGAGAAAGCAAAAAGCAAAACTGAATGTAGACTGCTTAGAAGCCTTTGTTACAGGGAGCATTGTTGGTTAGTGCAGTGGAAGTGAGATTTGGCTGATGCATTTAATGACTTGCCTTTAACTGAGAAAGCAGGCAGTTTATTGTTATTTGGCTAATAAGGCAAATACATTCCTGTGCTAAAGTGGTGGGTAGCAGTGTAGTTAGACTGGCAGGTAAGGGTATTTTGATAATGTGAGAGACTCGTGAGGTTAGTCTGTTCTGGCACCAATGATTTTGATTGATATTTCTGTAGCTACCATGGTATGATTTATGTGGAAGTAATATAAAGGACATTCAGATTCTTTTTGCCAATAGAGTCACACTGAAGGGAAGGCGAAGTCTTTTAAAATATATGAAAATAAGTATAAAGAAATTGTTTAGGAATGTCCTCCAACATGCTATCTGTTAGCTCAGTTTGCCAAGCCAAAGAATTTCTGGATATGAAGAGGATAAATAATAACTGCTAGAAAATAATTTTATTTTATCATAAGGGAAAATTTTATCTATTTTTATATTTGCTGGGAAAACAAAAACCACATTATTTGGTAAACATGTTAGTGACACTGGTCAGAGATCGACTTGGCAAAAGTCATCTGCATCTTGGTTAAATAAAAATTTGGCCACCAGCAGTTGATAAATAACTGAATTGCAGAAAGTCGTGTCCATTCCAACTGGTAAATTACAAGCTTTGGTAGACCTGTGGTATAGCATTATAGGAAAAAGCATATACACTGAGAAAGGTATAAATTTGCCAAGGCAACAAATAATTGTTATTGGACACTTGGACTTACAGCTAGTTAAAAAGTCAGGAATTGTAAACACAAGGCGAATTAGTCAGTATTTCTGCCAAGTTTAGTTATTCAGTAGGCCAACAAATCTACAAAGGGGAAGGTAAAATAAAAGACATCTTCTTTAGGGTTTTATATACATTTTCCATTTCTATATGTGTGATGGAAAGTGTTACAAAAGGCAGAATTTGTTGCTGTCATTGATTTCTTGATCAACTGCTGCCAGAATGTGACAGCTATGAAAGAGTAAAATTTGAAGGATATATCTTGCCCACAGGTTTCTTCCCAGCTGTGAGGCAGAGTTCTTCAAACAAGCATAAAAGTACAAATACCTAGACGCTGTGAAAAAGAGTAGAAATGTCAACTGTTGAATCAGATAGATCCTGAATACCTTTATTTTTTTAAATTTTATTTTCACTGAACTCATGTCACCAATAGTTACAAAAATAACCACAAACCCCCAACCACTGAAAAAAAATGAATTCTGCCAATAAGACTTCAGACTATGTATCCTGCCACATTTATGTGACTGTTGGGATGTTTTGAAGAAATAATTCATGATTTTCTGTTGCAGAGGGTTTGAGAAAGGAGAGGTGCTATGTTACACTTTTCTTTTGAAGAATAATTTTGACTAAAATCTGATCCCTGGTTTATTCAGTTTAGGTGAAGTCCTGACTGAAGTTTGGAGAGAGATGGAAGGATAAATTCCTGGAATTTTTTTTCTCAGAGCAACAGGTTGAACAAGTTGTAAATGTGGAAGAGTCCAGAAGGATATGCTGTCTGAACAGCCTGCCCTCTTCCATGGAAAGCTGTGCTGCTTCCCTCGGGCCTTCTGGGTTGTTGCACAGTGCAGCAGGAAGCAAAAGTTCTTCTGAAATAATGTCAGGGCATCATTACGCCAGTTAATAAATCTTGCTAACCTCTGCCTCCAGTGTGTTCCACTGAGAGCTGTGGCTGGAACCACTGGTTCAGAGATTGCCCTTCTTAGGTGAGTTATGGCATCACCACGAGTAATAACACTGCCTGCAGCAGCACACATGCCCAGCCAGGGAGCTTCTGGCTCTCTCTGACCTGTGTTCTGCTGCACAGGGGTCACAGCCTCTCTGAGGAACTTGCAGAAGTTTTAAGAGGAAGAACATGGAGTAGAGTTAAGAACAAGAACAGGAAACTGCAGGGAGAGATTGTGAACCTTCTAAATAACAAAATGGTTGCAAGCCTTTTCTTTTCTCTGCATAAACCTGCTCACAGACACATATATGCCTTGTGGGAATGTGGCTAACTCCATCACTTCAAAGTTATTACCTGTGATTTTTTTTTACACAAAGATACTTACATCCGTTGTTGTATAATTTGTGAGGAAAGATCTGGGGCTGTAGTACAAGACATCCCAAAATTGGCCCTTGCTACAGGAAGCAGACTGGAAGAATCCAGGCTTTCTAAAATTGATAGCTAAACATTGAAGACAGAACGTATTTAGAACCACAGATGTCTATCTTGAAAAAAATCTATTGTCATCCTAGACTATGTACTTCTTTGCTTGCATCCTCAGTGGATCTTGAAAGAAGAAGAAAAAATGCAGCCACAGTATTGTGTGGGGAATAATAGAAGGCCGTAAGCTTGGAAACTGCAGAAACAATTGTAGATGCACTGTGCAAGCAATGCTGCAGGTGGGATTAATGTGGTGAGAATCTCGAGAAAGTGTATTTTTTGATGTTTTTTGAAAACAATGTGGAAAATGCACAAGAAACAGTTTATGTTTGTTTTTTTGGCAGCTTGTGATTTGCAATTCAAAGTGTTTGAAGTGGAGACTTCTTGGCCAAACTAAATAGTCGAAAAAAAGTGAAATGAGCACAGTAAAAACAATCAATAAATTCAGTAACTGCAGAGAGAAGCACACATAATTAGTGCATATCCATCGTGTGAACTTGACTCTGCATGGACAGCTGAAGTTGACACAAGAGATTTTGGGGAGCACTCTGGTGTCACGTGTCCTATTAATTCCCTTAGATGATTTTTCTCACCTTCTGCACCTTCATTGACCAGATCATTTGCTCCATCTGGCAAAGTCTTGATTGCAGAGACTCTGAGCATGCTTTTGTTTGGCTTTTTCCTTTGTACTTCACAGTTCAATGGCTTACTGCCAAATGCTACACCTAGAGGCAGAAAAATATGGATATTAACATGGCATAGACTGTGGAAATGAAAATCCACAACTGCTGTGTGGAATCTGCATTATGATATTCAGAAGAATATGGTAAATAGTCTATGATTTTGTGAAATGATTGCTTTTTTCTATTTAATTTTCTGTGTGTACTTTGTTCTCATTGATATCAATATCAATAGAAATTCCTGTGGATCTGCAAAACTATGCCAGAACTTTACTGGCTAAATTATGCAACTGATCATCTTGTTGAAAATGCCTTGTTTTAAACTTAACACTCATCACTCATCTTGAGTTGTACATGAAGACATGTGTCCATGAATGAAATCTTAATGGTAAAAGAGGTTTACAGAAGTGCAATTTCTCGATCCCCATGTTTGATACACTTCAGATTGCTTCTGGCCCTACGATACCCAAGGAAACCTTTATGTGGCCACAATTTGCACAGCTTTTGATTCAAAAAGGCAAGAAGAGGACAAAGCCTGTGTGCATCTCAAAGGCCAGAAGCAGTTTCTTGGCTGATGCTGCACCATGGTGTGCTGGGGACTTGGCTGGTTTGGGTGAGCTGCTGTGCTTTGTGTAACCCTGCAAACCTGGTCCCAGCAGCTCCCTATTGACATTCTCAGTTGGTTTTGTGACTGTTTATATTGCCAGCCATATAACAGGAAGGTGCCTGCTTTGTAATCACACAAGAGAACTCTTTGGTTTGGAAGCCACAAGTCAACTATCTTTCCTGTGTTCTCTGTTAAAGCACTTGTTGAAAGAGCAGTGAGTAATAAGATTGAAGCATTGCAGTATGCAGTATTGCAAAATGCAAAAGGACATAGTTATTATAATCCCATGGCACATCTTGTTTTTGTATCTCATTTTTTGTTATTGTGTAGTATAAAATGGAAAAAAGTTTATTTTTAAAGATACTGTCACATTTTGCAATCAGATCATTTCAATGTGACAAGTAGACAAAATTTTTGTTTTATTATTGTGTAATTTTCCACAGTGTTTGGTAGAAATTGCTAAATCTGTCAGGGAGTGTTGTCCACCTACAGCTTAGTGAAGTCATGTTTCTTGCACAACAGAGCACAAAATATGATCAAGGTAAAACCTGACCCAAAACTAAGGCTTAACTTTCCTGTTTCAGGCCTGTGTGCCACTGTTCTTGAAGGCAGAGAATACGCCAGACTGCTTTAGATTGTTTTTAGCTTCTCATTTGAAGAGGGATCTTGCTCTGTCATTAGTTGTTGTGAGCATCTTAGTAGACCCGTTGTTTTCATTAGGCTTTCTTATCTGAATAGCAATTATTTCTGTGAATAAGCATTTGTGGTAGTGAGCTCTTAATCAGTTGGGCAATTGCAAAGTGTTAATAATGCACAGCATGTTCTGCATGCAGGGACACTGACATTTGCCCTCTGCTTCACTGTGAAACTCCTCCACCACCAGTGGGAGAGGCAAAGTCCTGGCTTCCGTGATTTCATTTACCCACTTTATATTTCAGAGATTTCTAAAGTGATGTGTAATCAAAACAAACATTTGTTGAAGCCCTCCCTAAATTGAAAGGATTGCTTTGAGGTTTTGATTAATGAAAAAAGCAAAACTGGCCTTTGGATTTCTCCAGCATCATGTAGGAGTCATGTCACTGCATCCTTTTTGTTTTCTATCAATTCTCTGATTTCCTTGGCTGGATGGAAGCTTTTAATGAGTGTAATCTGTGGACAATAACAAGTCCAGGTGCAAATTGAAAGTTTCTGGTTTGCACTCATGTCTGGCCTGCTGTCTGCTCAGCTTCTTCTTTCAATATTCGTCTCTGTGAAATTGTGTTGCTCACAGTTCATAGGTAAATATATGGGACAATCAATGGTCTTACTTGTTGCTTTTGTAATTACATGACAACTCATTTAGGAGCACAGATAGTTCAGACCTCTCAAACCAGTATATTTGAACTATGAGAATACTATCAGTCAGTGATAAGTTAAAGGCATTAGGAGAGTATTTAATTAAGGAATCTAGTAACTCCAAACTTTCAGATTATAATTAAGAATGTCCAATGTGTGATTGTTCACAGTATGAAATCTTATTGCTCCAATTGTGATAAGTGCAGAGAAATCTGACCTATTAATAAAAGAAAATTATATTTCTGTCTACTCTCGAAGACAGGAATGCTTGTTTCCTCCATTCTAACTTCAGGGCTCTCTATGTTCTTACATTGTCAGCGCTCTGACATGGCTCTGGTTTACCCCAAAAAAGAAGTTGCTATACTTTAATAATCTTATTTTGATTTTACCCACTGTATATTTGTAGTAGTGCTAATTTTTACATCTTTTATTTGAAGAGGACTCAAATTCTCTGAAAGTGGTGAGAGGAAAGGTGAGCAAAAATGCTGCTGTGTGGATGTCCTCAAGTCCTTGCACTAGATGCCCCTCTGGATTGTAGCAAAAATCAAAACTTGGTCATATTGCAGTGTGGCATTGAGGGGGATATCAGCATGTCTTCAAAAGCAATGCTGTAAAGAGGTGAATTGCTTTTCTTTCCTTTCTTTTGGTTTTGTTGTTTTGAGGGTTTTTTTTTAATAAATCTACTCATTTACCTGATGCACTAGACAATGAAGACACAGTAAAGTGAGATTTTTAACCATAAATTTATGGGCTACTATATTTTTTCTAATGACTGCTGACTGATTGTGCAACTAATCTTATTTTACTGGTTTTCTTTTTTTAATTATCTATTGAGAGCCACTTGGATGGAGTTCATAGAGCTTCAGACCCACAAACCACAAATGACAAACTAAATTCAGTTAATTAGCTGAGCCAAAACTACCATAAAATATATACATGGAGCTGGGTTCTCAATACTTTTTTAGGAGAAATATTAAAAAGCATGGTGCAAAATTCATAACATTATTATAAATTTCATAGTATTTTCTCTGGAATCATTTAAGAACACCTAAGAGTGTGTTTTTGTATCCAGTCTACCTCTATTTGTGTAGTTATCTTAGCAGGCTAATCAGCCTTCTCACGTTCTCAGAGAGTCATCCTTTATTACAAGGTGAGATGACACACATCTCAAATATTTTATTGCAGTGGTTTGGGCCTAAAGAATATTTGGTTTGTGGAGAAGTCAAAATCTGGCATGAAGATGCCAGATTTCTCTTAACACACTGGTAATCTCTTGGGGGTTTGAAAATGCGAAGTTTATATTTTCAGTCCGAGCTGCCATTGTCTTATGGTGAGAAGTAAACTCCTTTTGCTGCCAACACACAGTGTGGCAGGAGAAGTTCAGCTGTGCTTTTCATCTGGCATTGTCAAATTAGCTGCTGCTGGATACAGCTACATGTGTGCTTCTATGCTCATGTGACAAGCTGCACATAGCAAGCATTATACATGCCTTAAAGATCAAAATCTCACCTTAATGTCTGTCCAAGTCTATCTTTAAAATAAAAAGGGGCATTTAATAAATGCCATTAAAAAGCAACTGCTAAAAAATTGCTAAATAAATAAATGTAGGTAAGGATGAGCACTTCTGCAGTAGCCTTGAGGTAAAATTCCTGTGCTCTTTGTGTATGTCAGTGCAACTTCATTCATAGCAGATACTTCTTTACTAAGGAGCACGTGCTTTTTTTTTTTTTTGCCTTCTGCCTAAGGTGAGCAATCAATTTATGCCAAAGCATTTAAAGTTTGGAGCAGGACCCTTGTCTCTTTTATGCTGTTCATAGGCTTCTCAGAGTGAGAGTACAGTTCAGGGACTGCCATAGGGCAGCTCAAATGGATTTTATCACTTTAACCAAAATGTATGGTAAAATGTATACAAAATACAGTTTAGTACTGAGAAAGAAGTAGTTTTGAGGGATAAAATGCTGAACATTGTTGCATCTTTCATACTAAAGAAAGAAAACCTAAATAGTTTGTTACACCAGGGCTTGCTCTGGTTGCAGACTACAGCAGGGCAGCTAAATGGCAGCAGCATCCAAACAGCGTGGCTGTGCTCTCTCCTTGGCTCATCCCACAGGCAAGGAGGACCTGGAGATCTGCTGCACCACACAATAGGCTGTGGGAGGACAAAGCCCAGCTCCCTGTGGTTGTTGCCCTTTCTCTCAGTCATCCAAGCTGAGCCCTTTGACTCCAGCAACAGGCATAATCGATATGGCAAAACTGAGTTTTGCCTTTGTTGGGAGGAAGCCTTGATAGGTCCCTGAACCTACTGGGAGATCCAGTATCATGACAGCATGGCACCAAATCTGCAACTGGTGTATAGCTCAGGTTACTTGAACACCTTTGAAAATAGTGTATGACTTTATGACATTTTACCTATCCCTTGTTTCTACGAATTCCACACCAAGATTTAAGGTAGGGAAGAATGAGGGGCTTTGAACACACCTTGGAGTCAGAACACCTCTGGAAATGTGCTTAGTCATATGTACAAGCCAACATGTAAGACCTGGGTGGAAGGCAGAGGTTTCTCCTTCTTTAGCCAAGGTTGTGGTAGTGCAGTTCTGTGGCTCTCACACATTCTTGTCCTTCATTCTCTACCCAAAGCATTGGCTGTACAGGATTCTATTGGATAGGAACTTGTGCACACTCTTACTAGAGATCCATGGTAGATAGACTAATATGTGGTCTGTTAGTTTTATGTGCAAGACAATCTTTTCAGTCAAAACAGGATTTGGAGAAGTTCTTTTTGTTTATTTTTGTTTGTTTGTTTTTACTTTGTTTTGGGGTTTAGGTTTATTTGGTGTTTTGTTGGGATTTTTTTAATGTACAGAGAGCAGTAATGACATTTGTTATGTCCAGTGTATCAGACTGTGTTCTTGAGAAATTCTGATGTCTACCTGATTCTAAAATCTTGCAGTGATAGGTTCTGTATCCCATGCTAAAGTTCGAGTCAACAGAAGGGATATGGGGCAGGACCATACGACCAGGAGGAAGAGAGAGAGAGAAGCGTGGCGCTGGCGACAGTGACCTGAAATTTCTGTTTAGTGGTCTTGTCAGGTCAGGCTCTGGGCTATGGAAATATCTGCTTCCTCAGCCTCTGCCTGTCACCTAGCTCTGGAAACAGCATAAGAGAGGTCCTGTATTAAATAATGTATGAGCTCTGCGTGTTCATTAAGATGAGTTGTCTCTCATAAGCAGTTTAACTGTGTATTCAGAAATATAGCACACTCAGGAATTTTGCATTGGCTTTTCCTACCTTTCAAGAGCCATTCTTTATGAAGGTTTATTGGTAAAGTGCTTATTTTGGAGGAAAAAGAAGAAGAGGGAAAAGATGAGAGGAGGATGAGTGAAGTGGGATTGTTGAATTCTAAGAAGAAAGGATGAGGAAGGACCTCACATCCCTGAGCAGCTAAAAATGAAAGGTGATAGGACAAGTAGAAATGGACACAAGTTGCAACAAAAGAAATCCAGTTAGACTTCAGGGAAAGGAGGAATCAAAAGATGGGTCATGGTCTGAGCAACAGCTTAGACCACAAGACTCTCAGAGGTAATTAATCTCTGAATAACAATTCTAGGAGATTTTGATATATTACGTCATCTACTGATGACCTATATATCTCTATGGAAAAAACACACTGGCTCCCATTTTTTTGCTTTTAAGACATAATTCTTTTTAGTCTCTTATCTCTTCTGCTGCTTTTGGTGATTGTCTTTTTAAAATAAAGGAAAAAAAATACAAAGTTTGGATTATCCTGCTGTACCAATCCCATAATTGTGTGTACTCACACTGTAAACAAATCATGATTAGGCACAGAAAAATTCTTCAGTACTACAAGTCCCCCAACTTCAGCGTTACATAATATTCATCTGCCGGGATTATTCGATTGCACACATGTGGTTCACTGAGTTATGGTTGTTGATGGAGTTTGTCTGACAAATGTCCTGGCCACTGTCCACATTCCTCCTGCTCTGAAAAACAGAGGAGACGTGAGTCTGCAAGTCTGCTGAGCCAAGTGCTTTCGTAACCTTTACATTTATTTTCATCTCTTTATTTTGGAAAGATTATCTTCAAACTGAAATCTGTGGTTTTGCTGACAGGCTTATTTATGCTAAAATCCAAATATAAAATATTCAATACTTCCTTTCCACCCCTCCACCCCAAATTACTTGGAAGAAATATGACAAAAATTTTTGAGGAAATAAACAAAATTGAATTTGAGAGCTCAAATAGGTAAATGACTGTTCGCAATACCAACCTGAAAACTCAGCTGTGTTAAATCTTTGTCTCAAATGTGATCTTAATTTAAAAAGGAAGAACAGAAAACATGGAAAGAGAAAAACAAATTTTTGGCAGGAACATGGCTAGACAGTTACTGGGGTAGAAAAAAATGGGAGTTCACTGTCTCCAAAGTATGTCATGATCTCACAAATGTCACAAATTTCTTCACTCAGAAGTTAACTCTGCCCAGAGGTTAGAGCTGCTCTGGAAGACTCCCCATAGCATAATGAATAACCTATTTGAAGAAGTTTGTGTGTGTGGGCTACAAAAAGGGATAAAAATGTTCAGGTTCATGTGCGTTTCCTGACAGTTGCTTTGATGGGAACTAAGTTCTGTCTTGGAGCCTGCACAGACATTTTTCCTGCTATGCAGAGAGGAGAGAGGGTTTTGATACCTCACTAACTCTGTTTGCTTTTGCTGATCACGAGCTCCTGTGTTGTCTCAGTGTGGAGGAAGGTCTTATACTGCCTCTGATCAAAAGTAAATGCTGAAAACCAGGAGACAACCTCATACGGTAAAATTTGTGGCATTGAATCAGGCCACTTGTCAGGTTTTTTCCAGATTTTTACTCTTTTGGTATTTTTTACCAGCTTCTTCAGATGTGAAACCCTTAATGATGCACCTTACAGACCTGTTTTTTTCTAATTTTAAAATTTGATGAGGTTGGTTTGTTTGGATTCTTTTTTTCTCTAAATCACATCTCATTCATTACTTTTTAAGTCCTTAGTGCCTGTTTTACTATGCTGTTTTAATGTCTGAAATACCCATTCTCTGCTTGAAAAAAAAACGGAGAATGAAAAAATAAAACCTACAAATCTATGTTTTGGTTTTTATATGTTATGGATATGTTTTGTTCTCTTGGAAAATAAAAGTGGAAGAGTACCTTGCTGATTAGTAGCTGTTCTGCAGTAATAATTTTTACTACATATACCTGCCTGTTTCTGCCAAAAGAAATAGGCTTTAGGATACAATGTAAGATCCTAAAAATAAGTTGATACACCAATGAAAATGTTAAAGCTAGTGTTTCAAGATCCCACTGTGACAGGTTGTTCTAAACTCTCTAGGATTTTTTGAGGGGTTGTTTTTAAACTCTCATCTGTGAAGTCCTTTGCTGTAAGATTCCTGTATTGATCTCTCCTCTCTATCACTAAAATGTATTCCCCTATTCATTTTGCTGCTGCATATAAGTTAGACTTCATCACTGAGTCTTTGTGAGACCTGGATTTTTTTACATCAGGAATTTATTGGAAAAACTGTACAAATGAGATGTAGTCATAACTGTCCTTTACAGTTTAGTTTACCTTATCATGTCTTTGTTTATGTCCTTCATTAAAGTTCCATTTTTATACATTTTCCATTCTGATCCGAGAGGTGCAGAGAATCTGTCTCTTCCAAAAAGGTTTCACAATAACCCGTAGTCCTAATTAAAATAATTTTTCATGTTGGCACCCTTTTAAGGCTATACTAAAACTATCCTGGAGACGAAATTATTATTTATTTTAATGCTAAAGAAAGCTTTCCTATCTTTGCCCTTTATTTCCTGCCTCTTAGCCATCATCACACTTTTTGGAAGATAACTTCTATAAGCAGCAAACGTGGTAATAGGAATTGAAAGGATTTATACAAGGGTGTAAGAACAAAATACTTTGAATTGCCTTTTGGTAGGATAGAAGAAGAGGTAGCTTTTTATAACCACAGTTAGGCAGGGCATATGTCATTTTGAAACAGAGTTAAAGCTGAAACTGCTATAGGCGTAAAACAAACAAGCACGTGGGGGTCTAACATTATTTCAGTTCAGCCTAAGCTCTCCCATTTCTAATTGCTTAATTACAGTTTACTGTACATTTTAATGACACAGACTCTGAATCACTCAAGCTAAAGCAATGTATGATGCTGTGGTGCTCCCTGCATTTTGCCAGTCTAAGTGGAATTCATTAACGTGCCTAGTCAAGCAAATGAAATGATCTTTTGTGCCATTTGCTCTTGTTCCTTCCTGGTTTTCTCAACTCACTAGCATCTTTGTGGGGGTTAACAGCTTTGCAAGGAAAGGGATAACAAGTGAATAATGAGTTACCTTTTTTTTTGTGGTATTGGAAACAGGAATAATATTGATTCACAATACAGATTAATTCAGCATTTAGCAGAAAACAGCAGATTTCCATTTTTCAAATACAGATCCCTGATTTGTTGGTGTATCTTGGTCACTGAAGCATGTTATAGTCTTAACTCACTATTGAATTTCCAGATAGTCCTTCAGGGCAGCATTAAAATCTTGTTGATTTTCAACAAATTATTTCACCATTAATTAAACTGTAAATCAGTAAGTCAGTTCCTACCATCTTCCATTTTCTTTTCATTTCTTTTCTTTTTCCTTTTAATTTTTCCTCTTTCCTCCCTTTCCTTTTTCCCCTCTTTCATGAAACGAAACACAAAAGCTACACAGCTGTTTTGAAATTTGCAAGCTTTTGTTTGCAGTGAACCCACAATTTCAATATAGATTATTTGTTACTACAATCAAGTAGCTGCATGAGTGGTAGGGGGAAGTATTTTCGTAGCCTGGCAATGAACTCGCCAGTTCTTGGTATACTGTGATAAATCAAGATGGCTGCTTGGCATATTACAAATGAGAGTTACAATCAGATTTCTCTTTTTCTGGGTTCTAATGATGTTTTAAGTGCTTTGTTTGAGGTCATCATAGACAGACTTCTAATCAAAGCTTGGCTGTAGTCAGAGTGATAAATATTTTATTGACATTCATTAAAAGTGTCAGCAGCTGTTTTGGATGATACACTTCAAAGAGAAACAGTAGCTCATTCTTTCTTCCTCTTTAGTCCGTCAGGTGTACGCTAATCAAGGGAGAAAGGGAACATAAAAAACTACAACCTCATTGAAATAAGGCATGGAGGTAAAGTGTTACAAACAAAACAGTAGTAAAACTACATTTGACTGCTGTGGGGCCCATCTGGTACCTGTAAAAATGCAAAATTCCTTTCCTGAGCTTTCTTCAGAGGTGATGAATGGTTTGTTGCAGTGGAGCCAGTTCCAGAGAAGATCATGTTCCTTGCTCTTCCCTAAGAATTGCCCAAGACTTGTATGCAACATTAGATCATGCTGTCTGCATTGGCTGCTTGTTCCTCCACACAGGAGCTGGAGTGCTGGGGCTGTGCTCAGGTTTCAGGGTAAAGCAGAGGGTCAGAGCCTGAAGAGCAGAGCAGTAAGGGGAGCAAGGCTGGCACCTGACCCTGGGCCTGGTCATGGGGCAATGTGCCACCACAACACTTCTAGTAATGGGGAATGCTTGGATTATCTTTTGTTCACGCTAGTATTTGCACATGTGTACGGCTTTTCTGTGCCCCATAGGCTCTTATCCCATTGCCATCAGACCATGTGAAGCAGAATATGGGTTAGCACAGGGTTTATCCCCTCATCTTCTTCCAAGGGGTGGTGAGGGAAAGTACCAGTGACTGCAGAGCAGACTGCCTTGTTTTCACAGGGATGTCTGCCATGGAGATTTCATGGTGATGGCATCTTGCCTCACCTCACAGATTATACAGCCCTGTGAGGAAAAGGGGAAAGGCAACAGAAATGGCCTGTGCATGGAGCAGTTAGGCAGGAGGTGGTGGTCATTGTCACAACCATTCATGCTGCTTTGGACCTCAGAAAGTCTGTCAGAAAGTTTCTCAGCTAGAGATCACATCTACTCTTATAGCAGAGGTGCTTTATCTTTGCTGTGCCAGTGTGTGACCTGCAGTCCTGTAACAGTGAGCCTGCTTCTTGCCTGTTTATTTTATTTCCTTAGGAGCAGGACATGGGTTATGAAATGGAGATACAGAAAATAGAGGCTTAAATTGGTGCCACAAGTGCAAATGAGCATCTTTGCTTGTTGCCAGCCTTGAATTGTTGGCAGAAATCAGGTGCTGTTAGAAAGACCAAATTGTAAAAAGACATTTTCTACCTCACCTAGACAAATCTTTATTTTTGCAGCTTCATCACCACAAAAATAATTTTTCAGTTCTGTCCCTATTTTTCTCCCAGCCCAATTGTCAAGTGCCAAAATGAACAATTTTTCACTTTGAAAAGTATACAAACTTTTGGAACTGGAGAGTAAAATGAGTGCCCCTGATCCCTGGCATCTCCTTGCATCCTCCCTGTCACTGGCTGTGGCAGAGGAGCCCAGGTTTGTGCTTTCCTTTGCCTGTGATGTTCTCCCAGATCCAGCCTAGGGTGTGCCTACCCAGTCCTCTCCACTTCTTATAAACAGAGATAACTCTTATATAACATAATAAATCCAGACTTTTCATTTCTATTTAAACTCACACAAGCGAAAATGAAACAGGATAATCATTCTCAATTTCCATTTTTAGGTATAGTGGTCATGTACCATGTAGATCAGTGAAAGAGAGTAGGATTTCCAGCATGTAGTACGAATAAAATTTAAAAGCCTAAGTCCCATTAGTGCAATTGGTCTGGCTGGATTTCTCCACATTGAAAGTAGATCTATTGCATTCATCTCACATCCACTTAATTGCTGCTTACAACTGAATTTTTCTCATTGATCAAGCTCTAGTTCTGCCCACCACAGTGCAGTGCTGGCTGTTACCAGACATTAGCAAGAGGATGATTCCTTCAAAATAAAGGTTCACTTCCAGGAAATCATATTGAAGCAATTTTACTGGCTGCTGTAAATTGCTCTAAGTTTAAAACTCCAGTATGAAATTCTCTGCTGTTAAAATCATTCAGTAAATGAATGTGAAGTCTTTTTATGTGTTCTCTGTGTTTTGAATTTACAGGTTCTCAGTTTTTTTCCAACCATGACGGACATCTCTTAGCAGCTAAAAGGAAATTATGATACTGCAAGCTTCTATTTCTCAATGCCAGTGTGGCCAAAGTGCCCCTTGGCTTTGTCTGTGTCTCATGTCAGGATTGTTCTGTGTAGTTGTTTTGAAGATGCTGGTCTGGTTTATCTTCTGCCCTGAGGGACTGGTCTTTAACTTCTCGATGGAATGTAAAAATCCTGGTTTTGGTGTGACTGACAAATGCAATCATATCTTGCTAGTCACACTGATATAGGCTTTCAAGGGGTTTGGCAGGGAGGATTGATTTAGCACAGTATCTGTGGAAGGTTTTTTTGCAACAGGTATAGATTTTTGCAGGAGTCCAGGTGTTCCCGTAGCTTAAAATCAGGGATCAATTCCTGCTTATCCTTATCCTTATGCTATTCTATCTCCAGGAGGATTATTTGCTCTTTCAAGGGCAGGCACACATTAAAAGAAAGTACTTGACCTTGAATAGATCTTTTGCAATGGAAACCAAAATAATCATCATGGCTCTGCTGCCAAAGCCCAGCTAACTTTCCGAGGCATTATGGTAGTCATGTTCTGGAACCACTTTCTTAGGGAAAGCTTGTTTTGGCCAAAGAGAGCGTGCATAACAGCAAGTAAAATAACAGCCTGTGTCATTTATTTCTCCTGTATGACTTTGTTTTTTATTTCACTATGTCTTTATTGACTTATCTAGATAGCAATTATGTCATGTGCCAGAATGGTATTGTGTACATAAGAATCACTCCCAAATACAGTTCAAAGCCCACAGACTTGTTCTGAAGATCTGAGCATGTTACTGAATATATTAACACAATCAAATTGCAAAATGCATTAACAAATCCGTAGTTTCTTTTAACTTTAAGCCTTCTAGCACTGTGAAAATCTGTGACAGTGAAATAGTTGTGATAGCATTCCCATCCACGTGTTAACAAAGTCTCAGGAACAGCATAACCCAAAAGAAGCAATGCTTACACTAATGTACCATAACTGTTAAAAAGAGAAAGGGAAAACTAACAGTAATTGAGAGGCCAGAGAGAGAAAATTCATTAGTCAGAGCAGAATAAATGTTCAGCTAATATCAGTCTGTCAGGACGGGAAAAGCTCTAAACCTAAATCCACATAATTCTCTCAGATCTCATCTACAAATTCACATTAGTCGTGAATACCAAATACACTGATTTAAAAAGTACATATCTAAGCTAAGTAGGCTAAAACATAAGAAAAAATAGTGGAAAGACCATATACTGGTATTTGTGATGACGTGGTTTCTGTACAATGCAACCAAAACACAACAGGATAAAAAGGTGAAAACTGCAGAATTTTTGTCTTGTGTCTCTTAATTGCTAGCAGGCATTTTTTCACATGGTTCTTTAGAGAACAGATGGTATCCCTGTTATTTGTAAATTGGTTGCAGTGCTGCAGAAGCGAATATAACTTAGCAAGTTATTACCTTTTAAGCTGCGCTCTTCCTTTGCAGCAGATTTGTGCATTGTAACATCCATAGCCAGCCATTTTCTGATTTTGTTTATTTTTAAATAGATTATTTTGTTTTCTTTAGTTTTGGTTTTTTATGTTTTTTTTTTTTTTTTCTAAAGTAGGAAATGCTTATTCAAAGGATCAATGTCCTGCAAGGACTCATGGTATGTAATGAAAATGAGCTTCAGTTTAACCTTCATTCTTCTGGATTTTTTTCCAGCCATAGCCAGAAATTGCACTTTATACTTATACTGAAAACAAAAAAGAGAATATTTCTAGAAACTTTTTTTAAAAAAAATTATTACATGGCTGGTGTGACAGACTACATTATACTAATTTAAATGAGAGATCATGTTCTAATACACACTGGTACCTAAGGGAAACTATAATGGCACTTTCTGGAAATCCAGAAAGTATTTCTGCCCATATAGCTTTGCTGCTTTTTTTTTTTTTCCATACACAGACTTTTTTCCCCTCGACTTCTTCACTAAATATATATTAGGAAAATATGACATTATGATAGGTTTCAATCTGAAATACATAAACTTAAAAGAAAATCAGCACCTCCCAATATCACTAAAAACAAGGTAACATAAAAAGAACCTGTTTAGAAAAGGAGGTGTTTTTGAAAGCAATCACACTAGGTTGGTTTCAGATCTCTGGTTGTGGCCAGTGGAATATAATTTCTAGTGTGGTAAGGGGTCTTGGAGACCAAACATCATCTGCAGGTGCATGAACCAACTGAAAGGAACTAGAAATAATGTGCATCATTAGAAGCCACCACATTCTCCCTTTGGAAATAATACTGATAATCTTGAAAAGATTGACAAGGTGATGCTTCCTGCTGTGAGAAACTTGATCTGCTTACGTTATTAATGAAAAAGCAAATGGTGACATTTTGTGTTTCAGAGAAATCCTCGTGAAAATACTTATTCTAGAAGAGAGCCACCTAATTTAGTAGAAAGACATGAAGGGTCATCCTAATGACTGAAGGCTTCAATCTAATATATTTGGACTTGAAATGAGACTTGATTTTAAAATCATTAGAATAGAAGAGAAAAAAATAATATCTTGTGCAGGTATTTGGCAGATTCTCGTTCATGCAAAATATTCAGAGTGATTTCCCTGTCGTTCTGAATGCCAAAAGCATTCAATTAACTGGAGGCATTAGGCTTGATCCAGAGATGGAGATGTGTGTCTGCACACTGAGCTAACCCTGGTCCTCTGCCAGTTTCTCCCAGCATCCAGAACATCCGTTCCTGGACCTGAACATCTTTTTCTAGTTTGAAATCTTACAGAGAATTTAGGGTCAGGATAAGTCAAGTGTTCAAGTTAAAGTTCTCTTTGTTTTAAGGACAGCATGAAGGCAAATCATGCTGAAATTTGGTGACAGACACAAACTACCCACTGGATAGTGGCCCAGAACAGCTTTTTAACTTGAATGACCAGTTCTGGATCTACTCAAGTGTGAATCTGAGCAGGTTATATTCAGCCAACAGAAATGGAGAGAGCACCTGCATGGTGAGTGATCCCTGTGGGATCCTTGCAGCCTTCCAGAACAAGCACCCTCTGCCTTGTTCTGCCTGTGGGGAGCACTGAGGGCATCAGCTCCATGTGGAAACCTCAGGTGCATGGTCCCTTTCCATGCAGTGCCCTGTCCCAGGGCTGAGCAGGGGATGCCATTGCAGGTGAGGGGTGGCTGAGGCTGCCCTGCCATCCTGCCACCATTCTGGCTCTCCCAGACTGCTGAATGGGGCAGGAGCACCTGAGCAAGTATTTGCTTGTGCAACTCTCTCCTTTGCTTTTTTGTTCTTTTGCCTGTCAACATCAAAGCTGCACTTCTGCCTGAGAAGGTGATTTGTGACACTTTTTGTTCTCTTTAGCATCTTCAAATACTGTAAAGGAACACATATAATAATTGTTAGAGATTATCAGTTAATGATTGAATGAAAGACGGCGCTGTTATCATTTTAATTGCATTTTGTTCAAGGCAGCATCACTGCTGTTTTGTTCCTCATTCACACATGAGGGGTACTTTGCTGTTGTCTGTGTGCAGGGCACTTGATTGTAAGCGTTGCTGTAGAAACTTGCATGAAACATGGAGGGAAGGATGGCTGGCTGTGGAGAGAGAAAAGTTTGGAAGTGTGTGCATCTGTCTTGAAAGCACATTGTAAATTCAACTCTTAAGGTGAATTTCTGCCATAATAAGGAGCTAGGTTGGGGTTTTTTTCTTCAGTAGAGTTTTTCCTTGTACCTTTCTAGCACTAACTGTAGGAAACATTCCCCCTCTTGGAATCATGAGAAGTGACGTCAAAAACTACTGATCTATAATTCTTTGAAGTAATGCCAGGTAATTTTGAGTTATTTAGCTATTTCCTATGTCAATAAAAGGAGTGGTGGGATAACTGCACCTAGATATTACCAAGTACTGAAAATACCAAGAAGTTCTGAGAATGAATGAAACGTGACAGTAACCCAAACCAGTCTGATCTTACATTTCACTCAAGTACATGGCAGCTACCATCTACAGTGGTCCTGGATGGTTGCCATCACAAACCAAAGTACAGTGCCTATTACTTGAAAGTGTAAATCCATGTATTCACTGTCTGTCACAGCAATATTCAGCCAAATTGACCTTAAAATTATCATCTTCATACATGGCTTGGGAGGATTTGCTAATTCCATATCAGCCATGAATGCAGAAATAGTTTTGGGTTAAAAGGTAGTACCAAGGTGAATACTTTTATTCTAGAGTCAGGGTGGAAGCAATAGGGAGGGAAGTCTCAAAGAAACCAGTAATTGAATTAACAAAACTATAATAAGAGGAAAGAAGTATGTATCTTGGTTTTGATTGATTTCCACGGCATCCCTTTCAGTCACAGAAAAATGTAATGTTCCAGTTTGTTCTGCAAATATTGTCAAGATCATTAATTTAACCCTTTTTACAAGGCTATGGATTTTTAATTAAAAAATAAAAGGCAAGACAGCCTTTTTTATTTGGGCCATTCAGTTTGCATTTCAATCTTTTTTATGGATTCCTTGTTGAGCCCTTAGTTGCATGTCACTTACACCCTCTGCATCTACCCTTTGGTGTGGTTTGAAATGAGAGAGTTGAACTGTCTCATTCAAATTCAGCATTCTTTTCTATCTGAAAATTCCCACACACCTTCTTTTGCAATCCAGTTATACAGGAGCAGAGAAACAATGCTTGCAACAACAGAGGGAGCATTCATGAAAAAATGAAACTAGGCACTGATTGCCGGAGGTAGAGCCCACAACAAGCCACTTTAAGTTATATGGTTCTCACTGATTTAACTCCCGCAGGAGGAAAGAACTCACAATTAAACTGCATGAAAATTGGAGGTTCTGTGTCGTATGTGGTCTCAGAGTTATGTAGCAACATTTACCTCCCTGCTGAGTTTTCACTTCCAAGCAGTTTAGCTGTACGTGTGTGTCTAGTTTATTGCTTATTTTATTTTTTCTTGCCTGTTTTTCTTTCCCCAACCCTATTCCCCAGGATGTTATTTCTGGTAGCGGGATGCAGGGTTTGTATGAATGACTCCACAGGGGTTCTCCTGCTCTGTATTCTGCAGGGGTTCTCCTTGAAACCCCTTAAAGCCTGCTGGCAGCAAGCAGACCCAGCTGACATGTGACCTCAGGACAGCTTTCCTCCGGCGCTGCACAACACCCTCTGGAATATTGTTACTAATTCTTGTTTGTTAAACCCTGACACTGTGCCAGACAGAAATACCAAGCCTGTCACAGTTTCAGAGAGCCTTAGTCCGGAGAGACATAGAAGAAAAAATGCACGGGGAGGCTGAAGAGGCAAAGGAAATTCATATGTAGGTGTGATGTGTGTGTTTACTGCATAAAACACTGTCAGAGTCCCCTGACCCCAAAATCAAACTTCCAAACAGATTTATGGCAGGTGACTTGCAGTAGGTTTAGCAGCATTGCATTTGTACCTGAATAAAGCTGCTAATAATCCAGAGGAAGAGGCTGGGTGAGAAGGAGCTTAACAGCAATAAGGCTACACTTTGATGAGCTGGCAAGTGCTCTCCTAATAAGTTCAAATCAACTGACTGCAACAGCACAGTTTTCATCTTGTTTAAATGGTGGTGACCTACCTGTGTCTGCTGGGGCTACTTTCATTTGCATGACACCACAAGCTGATCTCTTGGGATTTTACAAATCTTTCATTTTGAATTTAAATAAGCTGGCATTACCTTATTTCCTTTCAGAAATGACTGTAAACTCTGTTTATAAGCTTGCAATATGTATTTATTACTTTCCATGCAAACTATTTACAGGTACCTATATAATGAGCACTATTAATCCTCTATAAAAATAGAAGTGTTTGCCACATTTTCTTGTAAATCGTTTATCCTGTCCAGTTGTCTACTGCTCTACATCTGCTCTGTTTATATGCTTCCAACTCCCATTATCAGGGAGTTTCTCACTGCCTTGCAGAAATGTGCTAAGTAGCTTGACAAATGTTTGTCATACGAAGTTCATTCTTTTTCTCCCTTCTCCAGGTGGGAGGTTGTTTTTTCAACAGTCTTGTACATTTAAGATGGTTTTGTAAATTATGTGTGCGCCACATATATGCTATAAAATACTGTGTTAACAAAATCAACGAGTGTCTACAGCACTTAGAAAAAAACAAGACAGTGAGGTTTTTGCTCCCACAGAAAATTGTTCTAGTCTGAAAATTTTCTTCTGCACAGCTGAGCTTTATTCAGTTGTGATAAACTCTTCCTCTGTCTGCAGCTATAGCAGCCTTGTTATAGAAGGAGATCATTAGATTTCTTGGCTGAAAGAAATAGCACAGGGAAGCTGAGATGGCATTTTAAAGTTTGTCACTGTAGAAGCAAAGATCACTATCACTCTTGGCTTAGAGTTCCTTGCCAGTTGATTGCTTCAATTGCTCCATCGTACGCCAGCTGGCAAGAAACAAAGTCAGGTCATCATTTGGGAAGAAAAGAAGACATCAATACATGTGACTTTTTTTTTATCTATCCCTAATCATGGCAACCACCAAAACATTATTTGTTCATTGTTCATTACTTCCAAGTTCCATATGTGCTTAGGAGGTCATTATTTGTGTAACTATCACTTCTATTTTCCTAATATTGAGAATATTTGTTTGATGTATATAAGACTTGTAGTTTTATGTCCCGTTCTTCATGGGACATAAAAAGCATCTCTAGGAAAGCTGCAAAATTCCAATTCTATAGTATCAAAATTTTTCTCATGTTCTTGGTAAACTCTATGTGATTTTTTTTTCCTGTGTTACAAGAAGGGCTGATTTTAGTCATTATAGCATTTGTTCCCCCAGTTGTTCATCATGAATGTCTTCAAGACCCTGTGAAGTAAAAGAAAGAAAAATAGTCAGTTTACATTAACAAGCAGAAGAGAATTTACATTAATTCGTTTCTACATTAGAATTTTTTCAATAATTTTTACATTTGTTTGAGAGATTACCTATTAATCTATAGGGCAGGGACCACAGTAAGTCTGTTGCACTTGATGCCGGTAGTTCATGCAGAGTGAATAGACCGTGATGGATTGCTTTGTTTCAACAATTGAAGTAAACAGATGGAAATTTTTACCTTGAGACCTAATAAGAGATGATGAATGAGAACTTCTGTGGAAATGGAAGTAAGGTGTACTCTCCTAGGGCATAGCAAAGTGCTGAGTGATTCCTGGGAATATGATGAAAAGCAGGCAAGCAACTCCATGGAAATATGTGCTTTTCCAAGTAGAGAAAGTGAGGCACTCAGTGAAGCATGACTTCATAGAATCCTAGAATATCCTTAGTTGGAAGGTACCCACAAGGATCATCAAGTGCATTGGTCTACAAAGTGATCACAACTGAAAAAAAATCTCTTTAATCTCAACTTTTCTCTTTAACTCTCTTTGTAAGGCTGAAATGAGAGCAGCTCTTTCAAATTTCAAACTTAGATAGAAAGATGTGATGACATTCTTAGGCTTACAGACTTTTTTCACTTTTGTGAGGAAATTATTATCTAAAATGCAGTTTCAGGCAGTTAATTTCTTCTAGTTCCAAGCTGGGTCACCACGACACTTTTAATTTTAGGCTCTGATATGTTGCAGTTCTCATATCCATTGAATCATTTGATAGATTTGGAGTCTGGCCTAGGTTTAACAAATTATTCCCAATTATAATCTCACCACCACAAAACAAGACAGCCAGCATGTTCAGGCCTACTCCTTGCTAAGGGCAACTGACCATCTTTTTCTGCTTTTCAGAACTAAGTCTTGTATCCCTGTGCTGGAAGCCTGTTAATAGAGGTTACAAGAATTTGCACACATTCAATACTCCCACTACAGATGCTATTAAATTAACTTAAATAAACACTTGTTAATGAGAACTAAAAGTAAAACACAGAGAAATGCACCAAATTGCTTGGAGTGATATAAAAGGCTTAGTGCATCCCTACAATGTCCCAGTATAGATGGAATTTACTCAGTTAAATCAATAGCCTGCAGACGATGTTTACAAAAATGGCAATCTCCATTTAATGAATCAAATTGTCTTTGTTTTACTCAGCAACAGTCAGACACACATTGCGCACAATGAAATTGCTTCTTTAGAGTTGTCTCTGTCTTTTTTCCTTCTTTCTACTCCCAGCACCTTTCCTTGTTTTCCAGTAAATTCAATGAAAGGAATTCTGACTCCTTGCAGCATATGCTCAGTAAGAACAGTGAGGCTCTCAGCCCCTCTTGGAATGCCCTGCAAACTGAAAAATGAAACGTTCACTTCTCCCCTTGGTACGTTTGATTGCCTGTGCTTTACCCAAAACACAGTAAAAAACACTGCTGATGGGTAGACTGCATGCATTTGCACATATGACATCTGTAACAGCATTTTAAGCAGATGTATGCAGCATGAAGCTCCCTCAATTAATGTATCTGAAATCACCACCTTTACTGCAGCATTCAGAAATGTGTATTCATTTAAAAATGTTATAACCTGATGATATAGCTCTAACTGCATGAGTGGTTTAGACATGTACACATGCCTGCCTCCTGAAAGTCAAACCTGGGACACTTTCAGGTGTTCATAGTGATCTGTTCTGCATCTTTTTCCTCTGTTGTTGAATCCAAGGGTGCTGGATTTTTCTAAATCAGTGTTTTTGCAACCAGTTTTAAGCCTGTAGAATTAATGAAAATGGGATTTGTCTGAACTGATCTGCTGAATAAAAAGAGGTAGATGGGAGAGATGGGCAGGAAGAAGGCTTGCTATGTAGCATCATCTGTACTCCATCTCAGGATGCACAGCTGACTTGGTGCTGTGGTGGATCTCTAGCAAGGTAGTTGTCCTACAAGTTCAACCAATGTCACAAATCAAAAGAGACTGGTATGATGGATCGGGAGCACAGGTAGTGATTTTCTTGATCTTTGCAGCAACAAGGAATAATATTGATAGGAATAGCCAGATCCATTAGGTCAGTGCATGGCTCTGAGGTTGGTGTAATCAAAGAAAATTTAGGGTTTTGACTACGGGATGGTCTATTCCATACCTGGTCTACCGACAGCTGATGGGATGCAGCAATATCAGAGGGGAAAAAGAGCTCTGGCACAGGAACTGGTGGGGCTCATAGGCAGAGGTTTAAACCAGCCTGGAAGAGGGAAAAGGACAAAGCCAGGCTGGCCAGTGATGAGTGATGGGATGGTGTGTCAAAACTTGAGGAAAGGAGCACTAATGGGATCCCTCAATCTCCCTCAGGAGGTGTTGGCTACAGTGTCCCACACCTGAAATGTCTCTACATGAATGCACCCAGCATGAGGGACAAACAAGGGGAATCCAGGCTTTGGCCCAGTCCCAGAGATTTGACATCACTGGCATAAGTGAAACCTGGTGGGATGGATCCTGTGCCAGGAGTGCCCTGTTGGATGGGTACAGGCTCTTCAGGAAGGGCAGGCAGGGCAGGAGAGGTGGCACTGTATGGAATAGAAGGGGTAGAATGTTTTGAGCTCACAGCTGGCAATGGCACCGTTGAGAGCCTCTGGATAAGAATCAAGGGACAAACAAATAATGCAGATGCCATCGTGGGAATCCACTATAGACCTCCTGGCCAGGACAATGATGAATTATTCTTTGAGGAGCTGAGGGACTCTTCCAAGTCAACTGCCCTTGTCCTTCTGAGAGACTTCAACTTGCCAGAAATTAACTGGGAACATCACACAGCTGGTACAACCCAGGCCAGAAGATTCCTAAAAACCTGGATGATAACTGGTCCTAAGGGAGCCAGTGTGGAAAGATGCCCTCCTTGATCTGCTTGTCAACAGGGTGGATCTTGTGAGCAAGTGGAGATTGGAAACCATCTTGGCCACAGTGACCACAAAGCAATCAAGTTTAAAATCTCTGTTAACAGAAGGAAAATGGCAAAAACCTCAACTCTGGACCTGAGGAGAGCAGACCTCAGACTGCTCAGGGGATTAGTGAGTAAGATCCTCATGGAAAGTGTTTTTGCAGGGGCTGTGGTCCATCAGTGCTGGTCACTTTTTAAACATCACCTCCTAAGGGCACAAGAAGAAGAAGAAGGACCCTGTAAACTATCCAGTCAATCTCACTTCAGTACGTGGTGAAGTTATGGAGAGGATTATTCTGGGTGGTCATGAGGATGGTGAAGGGCCTTGAGGGGAAGCCATGTGAGGAGTGACTGGGGTCACTTGGTCTGTTCGACCTGGAGGAGACTGAGAGGAGACCTCATGGCAATCTACAACTTCCTCATGAGGGGAAGAGGAAGGGCAGGCACTGATCTCTTCTCTCTGGTGACCAGTGCCAGGACCTGAGGGAATGGCCAAGTTGTGTCAGGGGAGGTTTAGGTTGGATATTAGGAAAAGGTTCTTCCCCCAGAGGGTGGTTAAGCACTGGAGCTCCTCCCCAGGGAAGTGGTCACAGAACCAAACGTGACAGAATTCCAGAAGCATTTGTACAATGCAGTCAGACACATGATGTGATTGGTTCTTGGGGCTGTCACCTGTGCAGGGCTAAGAGCTAGACTCTGTGAGCCTTGTTTCACTTTCAACACAGCATATTCTGTGAAAATAATACTGGATCTTGTGATAAGTGAGTTTACAGAACCTTGATTTATGTGATATGCTGGTGAAGACAGTTGATAGTAATAACATAATCTCATTTTCTGAACATCTCTGCACATCTTCAAAAATGTTTTTATCTCATTTTTACTTTTATTCTGGCTATAGACATATGCCACATTTTTACTACACAAACAAAGTAGGACCTGATTTCAGATGTTAAAAGTAATTTCATAAATAATAAAGAAAAAAGAAAGGAGAAAAAGGTGGAATTCATTTTCCTGAGAAAAGCCAATTTGTTATTTTCACTACTTTCCCTTTGATAGTCAAATAAGCTGTACTTACTGAAGAAAAGCCTTGTAGTCCTGTGAAAATGAGGAGGCACCCTCATATACCTGATTTTAAAAGGTGTGCAACTCCAAGGTGAAGGATGATCCATTGAGTGAAATACTAGACAAGGGCTTGGCTTAACTGTGTGATTTGCTCTGTTCCTTTTTCACTGTCTGATGTTTGCCAGATTATTGTGGTCAAAATCAGCAAATCTGTATAACTTGGGTGCATAAATTTATTGCTAGGTATGAGTCTGACTTACTTTTTGGGAATCATGAACTGTAGCTGCCTGTGGAGCTAGGTTAGCCTAATTAGTTAATTAGCTAAGATCTCCTTGTAACAATTGGAGAGAGCTAAGTGTCACCAGGTTTGAGTTAGTCCAGTCTAAAGAAGGTGTGTGAAATGCTGAAACAAATGAACAAATGAACTTCTGGATCTGCTGGTTGTTGTCTTTCAATGTTGCAGGAACTGAGGCATCTAATTTGGACTAAGTATAACTAGTAACTCTGAGTTACAGAAGTTAAGTGACATGAATCCATCTGGTTTTATTCTTCTCTATAGTCAGGACAGTAGATGGATACTGTGAAAATAAAATCACTGTGAAGTGTTCAGTGCTTATATCAGTGACTGAGACTTACTTCTGGTTTTGTCATTCACACCGCTGTAAAGTCTGAACACCTGTATGTCTTTTTAACCAACTGTAGTGCATACAATTCAGTCTGATTTTTAAGAACATATTTTAAGATCATTTTTGTTTTTGATGTGTTTTTTTTGTTTTGGTTTGTCGTTTTGGTTTTGTGGTTTTGGGGGTTTTGTGTGTGTGTGTGCGTTTGGATTTGGTCTGGGGAATTTTTTTTTTGTGTCAGGTAATTCTAAGTAGGATATCCTACAAGGAAATGCTAGATAACTGCCTCAGGCAGTATGTCATTCTCTGAAACCAGGGAATGTTTTGGGAGGCTGAATCAAATAAAATCCAGTAATTACATTTTTCTTTAAAATTTAAATTTTTTTAAACATACCCCCTAATTAATTTAATTTGCTTTGAGAGGAGTATTACAGCATACAGAATTTTTCCTTCATGATTGTCTGTCACTGTTATGACTGTTTATCTCAAGATTCAGGAGCTTTCTTAAGTTGTCTTCAGATTTTGTTTAGTGCAGGCTGGCAGTGTAGATCAACTGTACAAGAGTGAGGTTTTTTAGTACATACACTATTTATTATGAGAGGCTTCATTTAAAATGACACTGGTAATTCTGGCTTTAGGGTGTATGAAATATTTTCATCACAGTTACATTACATTACATTAGATATAAATTGCAATATTTTCCATTGCTCTTAGAATCCTAGAATGTCTTGGTTTGGAAGGGACCTTAAAACTCATCTGATTCTACCCCCCTGCTATGGGCAGGGATGCCTTCACCTAGATCAGGTTGCTCAGAGCCCCATCCAACCTGGCCTTGAACACTTCCAGGGATATCCACAGCTTGCCTGGACAATCTGTTCCAGTGCCTCACCACCCTCACAGTAAAGAATTTCTTCCTAATATCCAATCTAAACCTACCCTCTTTCAGTTCAAAGCCATTAACCTCATCCTATCACTACATTCCCTTGTAAACTCATATTTAAGCCATGGCTTTCCTTTTCTTTTTGCTTTTATTTCTATCTTCTTTGGAAGGGTTGGATCCAGTAAAACTGCCACTTCTAAGCCCAGTGATGCTGGCTGTGATTGTTGATGCTCAGAGCGTGACAGATGATGCTTCGCACCAAGCAGAATCAGCTCCCCTGCAGGTGCCAAATCTCCTCATGGACTATTTAATCTGCAAACAGAGCTGTTATCTTTCAGAAGGAGTTTTTTCTAGGTTCCATTTCTAAGAGCAACTGCAAGAACAGATAAGAAATGATATGAGTGAAATAAGAAATGGAAAAAGAAGAAAATGAGACTAAAAAATGGGATATGTTATAGAAGAGCAGATAAATATTTGAAAGAGAACAGTTATAAAATATTTAAAATTACATTCTTATTCTTCTAAGTCTTACAATCACAATAAATCTTTTACATTTCTGTTATTTTAATATATGAATTAATACATACAGGGGCTTCAAATGAGCTGACAATCTTGCTTCTGCAGTAAGTGTTCAAGCGTGCAAGCTAGACAACTAATCCATCAAAGAAATTAGTATTTCAGAAATCAGGTTTTTATGGTGTATTTTATTTTCTTTTAGTTTAAAATGGAATGACAATATTGCCATGTGTAAGTTTGACTTTTTTAAAAAAATTGTCAGTAGCCCTAGTGTTATACCTTTGTGGTTTTTTGAATTGGAAAGATCAGAAACAAGAAGTTTAATACTAGATAATGTGTGATGGGAAATCAGCATAGGTCTTTCACATCCTTGGCTGCTTCTTTCATTCTCCTCTTCTATTCAGTCTTGATCAAGAGAAAAGAATCTGCAACCTTGAAGCTAAATGCAGATTGCCTGCAGCTCCATTTCACTGGCCTGTTATACTAAGGTGTTCCTTAATGTGACACTCATCAAAATTGTTTGTATTTTTGTTTTGTTTTGTTTACATTTTTCACTGTTTTACACTGAAAAAAATCTTTTTCCGCACAGGGAAAAGTTACCCATATGAGGCTCTTGGGGATGAGATGGCTCATCTGTTTCACAGATTGTTGTGGCTGAGAAGGGACCCACAAGGATGATCAAGTCCAACTCTTAAGTGTTCATACTTTCCTGATTTCTCACCTGCTGTTGTGATTCCTCCCCTTAGGATGCAAGGACAGGGTGAATTGGTGCACTAATTAGTTGTGATGTCACAAAATTTGGTCATGATAATTCCCAAGGAGCTTTACTAAAGTCAGTGTGGAAGAAAACCTCATACTGATTTTGCTTTTTAATTTTATACTCCTAGGAGTATAAACAATATTTTCTGAATCAGGGAATTAAAATGCTGCCATATTTGCACATCCTATGGGGTAGGTCAGTTTGGCATTACAGAGTTTTGCCAAAGAGTTTTGTTAATTTCAGTGGAACAAGACTGAAGTCTTAAAGAGCAGATATTCCTACTGGCAAATTGCTACCAAGAGAAGCATTTTTGAGCACTGAAATGACACTGAACTGATTTACTGATTTATTGATTTACATTTCTTTAGCTCTGGACTCTCCTTACTTTCAAGATGAGATACATGATTTAGAAAGTACTCTACTATACTTAATCTTCTCTTGATCTTTGCTTGGAAGGAATCATGCAAGCCACTAAAAATAAATTTAGTAAGATATAGCTCTACTTCAGCATGAGATTTGCTCTGTGTCGTAATGGGTGAATAATGGGAAAGATCAAGGCAGCATTAAAAATATTTATGTAGACAGCAAAGACACTTGGCAAAATCAATCTACAGGGGAAAAAAGGAAAGTACAGGAGAAGACCCTGGAAGATAAAATTAGTATAAGTACAAAAATGTGTAATTTTTCTACACTTTAAAAGGACTACTTTAATGTCTATAGAGTTCTTTTATGTGAATGTCAATTTTAAAGAGATGTGTCTTTGTGTTTCCTTCATAACACAAAATAAAATTCAAACTTTCCCAAATTTTACCTGATTTAAAGCATTTTTACTTAGGTAGAGCTCTTATGTTTTGGCTTTTTTGAGTGGTTGATTTTGCACCCAAATCTGTTGCCTTCTCTTTTCCCTCATTCGATGCTGAAGGCAGGGGGATATCCAGTGAGAGACGCTGCTGCTCTTATGTCAATCCTGTTCATTGCATGAGATTAAAACAACAGCTCAACTTTGCAATGTGAGAAGATGCTTGTTGGAAGGAATGAGACCTCCTGGATCAAGCTGCCATTGCTCAGCCTGATGAAGAGCCTGTTGCAAAAGGGACAACGCCCAAGTTAAAGAATCTTCTCAGAACAAGTTTCCTGACACCTAATCTTGGGGGGGTGGAAAAAGTCTCATTTCATTGCCAGCCTTGGCAATCTGCCGTCCCATCCTGAGGTGGAAATATAGTAGGAGCATTGTTTACTTTCTTGATGAAAGCTCAGTGCTTCAGATCATGAAGTATAAGTGCAAGCTTTGTATTGTCTTACTAGAAAAAACAGTTTTTTGATTGGTTCTCTTCCTCTTTATTTCTTTATTTTTGTATATAATTTGTGGCTTTATGTGAAGCATTGGGGAACCCAAAGTAGCTGTATTTTCAAGTCTTTATGTAGTGTTTGTTGTTTGCAATATGCCATAGTTTTTGCTACCACTTACTTTGCATTGTAAGCAAAAATCTATTCTTCATAAAACTGCAACCTTGTTAGATATTTTGATAGATGATGCTTTGCATCATGGCAGAAGACGCCGAGCGCCTGACCCGCTGGGCACTGTTCTCAGCACTGTGTCAACACAGCCCCTCATGATGTGCATGTTCTGTTCAGAATCCATCTTCTGGTTTAATAATAGAAGAATTTTGTTACTATGTGCTCTGTTCCCTGAGGAAGTGAACTATGCAATGATTTAATAGCCTCAAACATCTATAAATGTTCCCTCTGAGTATTTTGCATTGCTTTGCAAATAGTAAGTTCCACAATATTCTTCTAGCATACTTTATGTTAAGTATTTTCTACTTGTCTTTTGTATTTTAATAATTCCTTCTAAAATGTGGCTAAAATGAATCATCCAACATTATGTGACACTGAAACCCCCTGAATTAGGCTTTGAACATGTCCACAGAAAAGAAGATGGTGACAGCCTTTGCATGGGCATGCACAATTTCAGTTTAATCTCGTTAGCTCCCTTGCCAGCAGAAGTGCAAGTGCAGCAAATGCTCTGTGATCCAAGAATGCATTGAACCCAAGCACACCTCTGGAGTTTGTCTTTGGCAACCTGTCTAGATTAGATTAAATCTTATCACGTTCCATAACTGTGGACAAAAACTTTCATGCTCAGAATTTATTTTCTGGGTAGACATTTTGCTTACATCAGTCCACACAAACCATAAACCCACACAGAGGAAAAGTCCTTCAAACATTAATATTTTCCTAGCATTATTATTATTATTAGTTTCTTTTGTTTTACAAAAAAACTCCAACCAAATTTATTGTGATATTAGTACACTGGCTCACAAGTCTTTTTGAACATCAAATAGGTTTTCATCCTTAATGCTATTTATATAATAGTGTGAGAGTATTCAAATCAGTGCCAGAAGCACAGTTTGTAGTCTTTTTGGGGATAGACCTAAAAATGAAGGCTATTACCCAGAATCTTGAACAAAACACTTTTGAACTGGTGTGTAAGTGAAACCAGAGGTTACCCGCTGGCAACAAAATGGTGATTCAAGATTTTAAATTCAAGTTTAGGCAAATTTGGACCTTAAAAATATGACTATTTTTAAAATCTTTTCAATCAACATGTTTTTAAAATGCCCTGGACCATGCTGTTGTGTGACGTATCTCAAAGTAATATTCCTGAAAACAGATTTTTTGTAGTACACAAACAGAAAAAACATAGCTTGCCAGGAAAAGGAACAAGAGTTGCACATCTATATAAGCGTTACCTTTGTATTACAAAACTCCATGCTGAGATGTGTGTGGCAGATAATCCATTTGCATGTTAACTTTGGCAGTGCCCAGGAATGCTTAAAGAGTCTATTAACAATTCAGAAACTTTCCCTTGCTTGCAGTATGAATTTTTCATTTGTTTGTTGGTTTATTAGTGTCAAACACAGAAGTTTTATGATTGTGTTTGTGTTTCAAACTGGGAGGAAAACTGTGCCTCCAAGATAGGGAAATAGATACCTTAGAGGTTTAATACTTGGGTCCTGCACATGCCATGAAGATCAGACCTTTAGGTGTTCATAATGCTGGATCCAGGCAACTGTAAATCTGAGAAAAAGGAAAAGGGCTGGCAATGTTCATTATCTTAGCTACTGTTAGGTATTTAGAAATTCAGTTCAAATAATTGTCAAGTGGTGCTTATGGGGAAAAACCAAAAACTAACTTTACAGATGGCTCTTAACATGCTGACCATTACTGCTGAAAGGTTATAATGGATAGCCCTGGAAAAGATTCACTTAAATCTACAGAACTGGTCCTCTAGAATTTCAAATTTAGCGCTTATTAGGAAAGTAATAGAAAGCAACAAGACAGCATCACTCTGTGATTGCAGTATTGTACCAGGCCCTTTTACACTTAGTACTGTGTGCTGCCCTGGTCTCTCTCTCCCACAAACACTGTAGTAGGACTGAGAACAGAGAAAGACACCAAGGATAATCCAAGGATGTTGGATTGTTAATTTATTTTAATTTCCTAATGTTATCCTAGTGTCTACAATAGTATAATAGATCAAAATGAACACATGAGAAAGAGGTTATTTTCTAACTGGTGTTGTGACGCATTAAATTTATGAGAGGAATCCCTTTTCGTATGCTGCCTAGATAGAGCCAACAAATGTCTTCTGCAGTAGCTTCTCAACTGAAGTCTTTGCAATTTCAGGTACTGTGCATCAACTGCTTTGTCCTAAACGTGTTATCCCAGCTCTATCTTGATCACACAGGATGTTTGTTTTCATCTTTTTCAGAAAGAAAGGTACATTCCTGTTTTTAAAATGTTCATCTATGAGTAGAAGGCCTCTAAGAATATTGCATATTTCACCAATAAAGCTTCATTTTATTAACTGGGCTTACAAAAAGGGTTTCCTGTGAGACTGTGAGCTTTCAAATGTCTTTGCACAACTCAGAGACAGAGTGGTCTCAGCTGAGTAGTGGTGGTAGTGGTGGTGTGTGCTTTTAATAAGTCTGGTTTTCCTTTTAGCTGCAAATTGCTGTGAAAAGAATAAGCGTCCAAAAAGCACATTGTTAGCAGAACGCCTCAGGGGAAGGGAAGATGTGATTTTCTACTTAATAGAAGAACCAGCAGGCCAAATTCTCCATCTCTTTTTTGTTCTGGGGGTGGTTTTTTGTGCTTGTTTGTTTGCTTATTTGGTTTTTTTATTCCTATAATGTTTTCATCAGACATAAGACATTAAATAAGCAGTTACTAACAAACACTACTAAAATTGTTTACTTTAATGTTCTGAAATAGAAGTGAAAGATATGCTTTATATTTTTACTTTCTTTGAAGAGTCCACAAGAATTCTACTAAATTTTAGTTATTTTTATTAGTCTTTTCTACTTTTGTCCACAAGAAAGGTACCAATTTAGATAAATTTGTGTTATAGTGAAAGTTGCAAAATGTTTAACTCTAACTTACGTTCTCAGAATGACAAACCTTAAAATTATAATGAGCTGATATGGTCCTGTGCACAAGCACTATCTGAACATTTGTTTTGCTGAGACCCACGTCCCAGCACAAAAGGAAGGGGAAAAAAAACCCAAACAACAAAAAACCCCAAAGAAAGAAACAAACAAAAAAACCCCAAAAAACCCCACAAAACGACAACCAAAGCCATATTTGAGCATACTGTGTTTGAAACAGATGTTGTTTAGAAAGGTATCTGAGTGAACCACTGGAAATTGTTGGCTAGTTGAAACCCTGATTACCTGAAACAGGCTTGCTGAAGTGCAAAATCAGCTTCTGATAGAAATATCCTAATCTTCACTGGAAGTAGTTTTTTCAGTTTATTCAGTAAGTTCTATTAAGTGATTTGTTCCCCAAAAGTTAAAAAAAATGATGTGAAATTGTAAAAGCCTTAAAGTTGGCTTTTTAATTTTTTTTTTTTTTTTCAGTCTATGGGTAAAATACAAGAGAAGTACTGCTTACTAGTTTTAAAATTTTAAAGACTCGGCTAACCAAAATCACTGTATTTAAACTTCAAAATAGAACCAGTATGCCCTTTGCATTTGAAATAATTTCCTTTATTTAATACTGTACACTTAGGTAGATTTTTTTCATGTCTCTAATGCACCTAGGTGTTTACATTAAATTAATATGAGTAAAAATCATTCCACCTAACATTAATTGTCTAATTCTATGGAAAAGGTTTCTTCCTTTTTTAGCCAGAGGGAGAAGAGAGCCATCACAGATGGCAAATCATTTCATCATTAGAATAAGGAATCTCATGCTGAGGTTGCCTCTTACCTCTACTGACTGCAAACCAAGGCTAGGTTACCTGCTGAGATGAGGTGCTTAACTTTTAGATGGGTGAAGTCAAGTGAGATTGCTCCCTGACTAAATAATACTTTTGTTTTTGTTTGGCTTAAACTGAGATACAATTTTCCATCTCTATGCATAGACCCAAATAAAGAATAACCATTCTCTTATTAGTAAGAAATACTTCACTCACTATTTTCACATTTAATCCAAAGTAAAAATTAAGGATTTGAATAAATTTTGCCAAGTGACAAGGTTATGTTAGTCACTATCTATGGGTATATTTGGCATAATGTCCCCTGATTGCAGGAAGAGAAGAAAAAATTATACCAGCCATAAAGATTCAACTTTTCATTAAAGATAAAACACCTACAAGTGGAAAACAAGATTAAACTTGAAGATCTAAGTAAAACTCTTCTGCTGACTCGTTTAACTCCTGATTAAATTTGGTAATTCCAATCATTTTGATTTAAGTCTGTGCACTCTTACACACAGTGAATTGTCCTGTTAATTTTAATGAGCCTGTTTTATGTGCAAAACAAAACACCTGCTTATGTCTTTGAAGAAAGTAAACCTTGGAGCATAAGGTTTCCATTTTAATTGTTAGCTACTCCTTTTTTTGCTATTAATTTATAGTTTCATATTTTCTTTTAAAAATAGCATATATATTAACCATTTCATCTACGAGTTTTATGTCAGCCGTGGGTTTGTTGAAAACTTTTTCTCTGAAGTGAGTCCCAGAAATATTTTGTACTGTTCCCTCAACAGATGGTCTGTGAAACAGGCAGAACTTAAGGAAAGATAAGAGTAAAGAAGCAGAGTATCCGTGCTTTTATAAAACGACTTTTCAGACTAACAGGGAAAGAGAGATTTTTTTTAATTTTTTAAAAACTTTTATTCTTTCAGTACAGAAAGTGCCAGTACAAATTGGCTGAGGAAATTTAGGTTTGTGCTAGGACTGGAAGCCAGATTAATTGACAGATTATTTGTTTTGTATTTCTGATTCAAATGAATTCAGAAATGTAGTGTATTTTGCAAGATTTTCCAGCAGAAAAGGTCAAAGGACTAAATCGATGGCAGCTGACAAAATTATTCCTATTTTCAATGTGCTTGCTAGTATTCCTAGCAAACCTGCTAAACTTGAAAGTTAAAATTAATCTACTGATAATGTCAACTCTTTTAAGATGCCTTCTACAAATGCATTCACTTGTGGCATTGTCCTGAAATATTTAAAGTTAGCCTTTTCATGCTGGCAGCAAAGAGTCTAATTTAATATTCCTCTGAAAATAGCAGCTATGCAGGAGTAGCAGAGAGGAGAGATGACTTTAACAGAGATCCAGACATCCGGTAGGCAAATGTGTAACAGTATTCCCAAAACCTCATGTTCCAAAAGTAGGTCAGGAAAGGAGAAATAAGAATTCAGAAGAAAAACTATCAGTGGTTTACTATATGTGAAAAAAGTAAATGAAAAGCATCAGCTAAGTGTTGGCTCAACAGGCTTCCATGATTAGGCTCAGAAAAACTGCAGGATGTGTGCATTCAGTACATCAGCATGACTTTATCTTGAAAAAGCAAAAGCACCTTTATCTCTTAAACTGATAAAAAGGGATGTTTTATACAAAAGACAAACAGGATTTCACAAACTTGCTGATATCTTAGTGTGGCACCTGGCATTCTAAAACTTAGAAAAAGTAGCTTGAGCTGTCAGGACGTTGAAGAGAAATATTTTTTAATGTAGTGGAGATTTGATTTGATCTAATTTATGAAACTGCCATGTTTTTATGATGCATCATGTGCCACCATTCTGAAAACAGCTCTAAGAGAAGTAGATAATGTTCCATTTTCAGCCCACACTTGTGAATGAATAGGTCTTACTCAGCTCTTGGTTCCAAAGGCAGCAGCAGCAGCTGATGCAAGGAGCTATATTTTAGACATCCAGCTCTGGTTTGTGTCTGCTGCAGGAAGCAGTTATTCCCCTGCCTTGCCATTCCTTGTGGAGTTCCAGTCATGCAGCAGTGTTCTGCCCTTCTTATCTTTACTTAGTGACAGCACTTCAAATGATTGAAGGAAAGAAGGGAAAAACATGGTCTTCTTATTTATTTTCATATAAATACCCCTCATGCTCAATAAAAACAGTGTGCTGTTTAGAGAACATGTTCTGTTGAAGTGTGTGAATAATTTTAATTACTAATGCTATAGAATGAAACACAATGCACCTGCAAAAGCACTCCTGCACATGAGGAGCAACATCCCTGCTCCAATGTGTTAGTAATGGTTGTGATTTCCTGAGACAGTTCTGTTCACATTTATGCCTATTTTGCAATCCTCTAAGCCTTGCTAAAGAACACAAGAATTTCCTGCTAGGTAATCTCCAGCAGTTATGATCTGAGTATGTGTATGTATTTGTGTATGTGCCTTTGAATTGCAAATTCACTCCGTGGTTTTTAGGATCATGGGGTTATTTTATGTGACCAGCATTTAATCACTATCATGCTTGAGCCTCCCTGAAGTTGGCAGCGTTACAGATGTTATTTTATGTGACCTGCATGTAATCACAGATGATCTGTGAGTCTTGTTAAACATGGTAGGATCACAGAGATCCTATTTTAACATTCTCTAATGTAGTTACAAGAAACCTTTGTGCCAGTGGGATGCATATTTATGTTTCCTCATTTCCTTCATCTAACTAATTAGTTTTTCCTGGAAATTTCAAGGAAATTTCAAGGATTCCCTGTCAAACTCCTCCTATTTCAAAAATAATATAACAACATTTTTCACACTTATTTTTGAAGTGAGCTTTCAGGACTGACCTAGATGCAAACATTCTCTACTTGCCTCTCTACTTCTCCCTTTTTCTCTCCCCTTCTCCATCTCTCCTCTTCTTCACTTATATGTGACTGATAGATTAAAAAATCTATCATAGAAAATCTTTCTTACATCTGACATTTCTAAAATAAACTACATTTTTGAGCCTTTCAGAAAATTCATAAGTATTTTATTTTAGTTAATTGTAGCAGAAAAACCAGAATTTTCCCTTAAAACAAGCCTTGTTACCCACCTGTTCTCAAGTGATCTGAGGGTGGCAGTTGAATTTCATTCTATTTATGTATTACACTGTACTGCTGAAGCTATGGTTGACACATCACATTTTTTTTCAATGATTCTCTGTCACAAGTCGAATTCAATATAATCTCTGTCATTACCATTCTCCAAAGGTTTACATCAATGGAAAAAGTCATTTACTAAGTTCAGCAGATCCTGGGGCCATGCTTACACTTGAGGAGAAGCCTGAATTCTTGGTGGCAGTTGCCTTTCAAGTTTGTGGAGCAGGACCTTTCACATGGTAGGCTCCTAAGTACCTAATTTAGCAGTGGTGAGCATCTGTCAGAAACAAATTTTGATAAAGTTAACCTCTCTTTCTCAGTTCAATAATCAGATGCCTTGTTGCTTGTCCCTCAAGTCAAATGTTTTTACAGTTATTACATAATGTGGATCAGCAACACATACTGCAAAATCAGAAGGGGTTGCTTATCTGTATTTGCTATCTGCATAGCATTTAATCAGGTCTGTGCCATGCTTTATATTTCTTGTAAAACAAAATTGGGACACTTAATATTTCTGTTCCAGGTATGCAGGATATAAATATTTTATTGACCATATATTGCAAAGGTTTTAACATCACAGGTCTGCATTTTTAGCACAAAGAAAGCACATTAGAATTTTTCAGTATATCCCATGTTAATTCACTTTACACATTTTTAAGTCTTATCAGGAGAAAAAGATGATTGTTTTGTAGGGGCATAATGATGAGCACAGCTTTAATCTCTGGGCATGGAGTGGTCTTTGCTAGCAGTAAATGTCTTCTTTTTCCCCACACACATTTTTTCCACTCTTGGGGATGCAGCAGGGGAAGAAATTAGATCAAGGTGGGTTTCCAGAACCTGTTGTAATAATTAATCATATTTATTCTTTTCAATATTTTTCTTCACGTTCATTATTTGACTATACACACTTTATAGCAAATAAAAGCTTGGTAATAAAAGCTTCACCTAAGGTGTGTGCAGAGTACATTCTCATGTGGTGTTGTTGAGAGTGGGAGTGTTCATCAGCTCTCCACAGCCTGAGGTACTCTGCAGTGGGTGCCCATGGGAGTGTGTCTGCTCATACCCAATATCTGACAATCATATGGACCCCTCCTAAAATGAGAACCAGGGCTGAAACTAGGAGAGCTCTTCTCTTTTAAGAAATCTCTTGTCTCTACTAAGATATAAACTCCTTCAGAGTGAATAAGAGCCTGGTGATAAAGTTGCTTAGTCCTATGCAGTCTTTTTTCACATTGATCCATTACCTCATTTTGTCTTAGCTGCATCGTAATTGTCAAAACTTACACCTGTGCTCTCCTTTAGGAGTGAATTTTATTCCAGCTGGTCACAAAAAGCATTTATTAGTTTTGTGGAAAACTTAGAGAAGAAGCAAGGCCAGTACCTCTTTTTCTGATCTTCTTGGCTTTTTTTCCACAAGCAATACTCAGGTTTAAGTTCCAAAAAAGTTTTCAAGAATCCAGGAAGCATTTTTGTTCCTTAGTGGGTAAAATGAAGCAGAGGCATACAAGCACTAAAAAAAACTGTGAGAAGGGAAAATAGATGATAAGGAGTGAAGGAGAAGAAACAGAAAATAAAGATTAGGCTGCAGAGGAAGGAAGGTGGATGAAAGGAAAACATGGCAGGAGTTGTAAGTAAATTGGTGAGGATTAGCATCTGTCCATCCATCTGCCATGGTCAGAGGCTTCACTGGAGCATGAGACTAGCTGAGGTGTTTACATTTGAGGATGAATGAATTCAAATCACAGTGAAACCAACCTTCTCAGAGAGAGGAAAGGCTGACTACCTTTGTCCATTGTGCACATCTGTGTTTCCCTGATTCAATCTAATGGATGGATGGATGGATGTCCTGGATCTACAGTTTGATGTAATAGCACAGAATGGGGTTTTTTGATGATTTTTATTAAATTTAATTAAATTTATCCAAAAGAAAAATTCAGAAATTGGTTATACTTGTATGCAGCAATTCAGTAACAGAATAATCAGCATAGACATGTAGACTCTCAGTAAATGAAGTGACAGAAGGACAGGGGGATCAATCCTGCCAAGAATACAAAGCAATTGTTTTTATCTTAATTTTATATCAAACCGCAGACTCTACTCTTAATACATTCTTCTGGTTTTATATTTGGCACACTGGCATCTTTCTCAGCTGTACTCTGAGATGGAAGACAGTGTTCACCTTTACTTTAAGATATGTGAATTAAATGAAAAGGTGGTTTTTTTTCTGTTGTACTATCAGTGCTAGTTAGTATTACTTTATGTACTCAATATTACTCAGCAGGACCAGTTGGAGCTGCAGACAAAGCTGTTAGGAAGAAAACAGGAAAGACACAGAACAGTTTCAAAGATGAAATGTTTCCAAGAGAAACGTGAGGCCCTGTGAGAGCAGAGGGAGTGCTAATAATGGGGAAATGTCAACCTTGATCCCAGGTGTCTAACAAAATCATAAGGTTTAGGATTAAAAGACAGAAAAATCTTAAAAGTGCCTCTGAGCCCAGGAGAAAAGAACATCAGCCAAAACTTCTGGAAATGTTTTTCTGACAAATTGCTGAAGAGCTGTTGCAGCAGGGTTATAACTCTTAGACTCTGACTTTACATCAGCTTCACTTGCAATGAAAGGGCAATATTTAAATAAGAATTTACAGCCTGAATTATTGAATGCATTCTTGTTTCAGAGGGAGTTAGTGATGCTAAGTACTGAATATTCTAAATATTTCTGAAGTTCTGGACCAAGCTGTGTAGGCCAATTATGATCTTAATGCTCATTAACTAATACATTATTTTGTTGAAACACTTTTAGTACAATTAAAAATATTTGTGTTCTGGAGAGAAGGGTTTTTTCAAGTAGAGTAGCTGAGGGATTTTTTTTCAAGAGTACTGTACAGGAATTTTTCCTGATCCAAGCCAAGAAGAACTAGATCATAATGGATCTTGCCTCAGATTGAGGTGGAAGAGTCCAAGCCTGCCAGGTGGTGGGGAGAGAGTGAAGGGACCTAAATTAAAATAATCACGTCTTGAACAAGGTGTGTTGTGATTTACAGTGAGTAAACTGCAGAAGGACCCTGCTGATCATCTCTTGAAAGACATGGACAGTATTTATGAGAGAGGTCATGTCTTGAGACAGAGGTGCCAAAAAAGGCAGCACTTACTAGAACTCATCACCTGAGTACTCTTGATTTCAGTTGTTGTCTCTTCATGAATATTAAAAATCTTCTGTGTCCCAAATAGTTTTTGGGTTAATATTTTAAGCATGGTGTTCATAGAATAAGAGCCCTGCACTTTGTTCAGGACGTATTTGGTGAGACAAACCTGTCAGCTTGGTCAGCCCTGCTTGTCTAATCGTGCTTTTGAACACTGGAAGCACAATTTGTGTTTGCTTTGCTTTGGCTTAGTTCCAGTCATCTGAGAAATGTAGTGCTGTGCTCTTTTAAGTGTATTAAACTATTCTTGTAAAGTGAATTATGCTGATAGCTTGTTTTGTTGGAGGAGAAGACAGCAATAAAAATGATTTGTGACATTTTTTTAAAAAAGATGGACTTCAGACATCCAAGAAATTAAGATTTGTCCAACATGAGGCCCTTTCACTTGCTCAAGCAGACTATTATCTCTTTCCACTGGGGGTTTTTGTTTGTTTTGATATACATTGTTCCCTTTTTATAGCCATTCTGAAGGTGGTCGATTTAAAAAAAAAAAATCCATATCATGAGGACTGAATCACTTCATATTCTTATAAACTGATCTTTGGGACTGGTGAGGAGAGAAAAGCTGATAATATATGTAGAATTAATTCTGATGAATTATTTAACATGTAGGAATTTAGTGTATAATCTTTTTGAATAATCCTCCCATCTCAGTTCTTTTGGGATTTAACAATGCTGGCTGATAGTTCTGAGGGTTGTAATACATTCTGATATGTCCTGTCTCATTTCAGTACAGGTAAATTAAAAGCAAATTTAATTCTAATTAGCCAGATGGATTGCTCAAAGGACTAGGTCTGCAAGGTAATGTTCAAGCTTTTAATTTCTTGTGATCTGAAATTGAGGTTATATATGATTGATTATTTGAATATCTGAGAAATAAGGAAAGTTTTAAGCAAATGAAATGGACAGTCTGAGAAATAGTGGTAGCTTGCATCCAGAGCCTTTTTAAGACAGTTCTTCACTGTCTTACAGTGTTTTATGGCATTCAAACTAAGATCTGGTATTTCATATCCCTTCTGAGCAAAAAGTCAGTAAGTTGCAGAGCTTTTCAAGCCTGATATATGGGTTCCTTGGAAAAATCTATTATGTATTTACCTCATTTGTCTGACTTTTTTCTTTTAATTTCACTTGATTTGAAAACCTGGCAATGCCATCTCACTAGGATGCAAAGTCCAGTTTGGTTTCCTAGTAATCCAGAAAGCTCAGAACATAAACCCAGTAGGATATATTAGGTTTTGGCTTCACTTAATCTGTCACAGTTCATGAAAATTTCAGCAGGGCCACAGAAATAAATACGTTCCAGTGGTGCTGGGACCATAAAGTGCATTATCTGAAGCATTTCTGGTGAATGAAAACCCATTACATTGTGCAGAGAACAGGTAAGGCTTTCTTTTTTTCCTGCAGGGCTGCATGGAGATTTGGTCTTCCATCCTCTGGAGGGATTAAAACTGGAATAAGCACTGAAGGAGGAGAAAAATTAAATACAGCGATGTCAAAAAAAGCACTAAGAGGCCTTGGCTTGTTTAGTCTTCTAAAATGGAGGCTGAGTTGGTAGATTTTCATACATGATTACATAGAGGAGAATAGATATAGAATTATACTGGCTCAAGAACAAATACATGTATATAACTTATATATATATTATTAATAAATATATAGATATTTACTTTAAGATATATATATATAACTAAGAATAAATCTAAGTCAGAGTTTGGAAGAAATATATAAAACATTCTTGGTTAGCTTTCTGCTGGGTTAGTAAGACCAAACTACTGTTTGACTACCAATATTATCGATTTATGAAGGATCTTGTGAATTATGGAGATATTAAGTTTTCTACATGAGTGAACAAGATAAAGAGACAGAATTATACCTTTGGATGATATAAATTTTTATTATACACTCAACTGGATATATGAGGCTTGAGGTGTTTTCTGTAAGAGTTTGCTGATCTATCAAAGTTGCCACAGGTTTACTTTACTTGAGGACTTCAGCCTTACATTCATGCCATGAGTGTGTTGTACACTTTGAAGCCACGCTTCCTGTTCCTATTCTATGCCTTCTTTTATGTATCCAAGTGCTTTTCAGAAACCTGTTGATTAATATAACCATAATGCAACATAAAAAAATTTCCTTCTTTTTTTCTTTCTCATCATCTTCAAGAGAAAGTGTGTCACACATAGAGATACAGAGGCACATGAAAATATTTGGGAAGGCATGCTGAAAAAGATGGACTTTATCATAGCATGTGTGGGTGAGGAGCTGGGATTAAACAGATTTTCATCCAGTATTCTTTTACAGACTGTAAAAGACAAGTTCTTGACTGTTCTGTCAAGTTAAAGGAGAAAGGAATGTAGAATGTCCTGACTGCATTCTTTAAACCTGTGTCTGAACAAGTGTTTCAGGTACTCCAGAAATCGTTAAGGATCATGTTTTCAAAGGAGGTGTTAGAGGATGTGAGTAGGGACTTTCAGAAGCATTTTTGTAAGCCTTTCATTTTGATCACTCAGAACTGAGCACTGAAAATTGAATCAGTGATATGCCTCATTCAATGTGTTCCTAACTAGGCTAATTTTTTACTGAGATAAAGACAAAGAATAAAATTAGTTTGACATGATATTTTCAAAAGAATCAGCATCATGAAAGGATTAATGCTTATAAACTTCTGAATGGTTGAGTGATTTTACACTATATGCTTACATATATTTATGCTCAATATTGCCTGCTGATGTAGCTGTGGTCTAAAGGAAGGTGTTTGCAGCAACCCATATGGTGGAGAAAATGCAATGTTTGTGTTGACAATGACTGTAGTCTCTCGAGAGTGTGTAGTTTAATGTTTCTGTGAGTTTCAGTTCTATAGAGCTGGAATAATAAATTCACGTGTTGCCAAGTCCAAAAGATTCCTTATCAAGATGGAGAACAGTGTCCTAGACAGCATTAGTGGTAGGACATGGGGCTTCTAGAAGGTGGTACAGAATAACATGGTACATCTATGGTCAAATGTTGGCTTAAATTCTACTCCAATTTAACTATTTTTAATGGATACTAACAGCACTTAAAAACAAATGTCAGAAGAGAAAACTGATTGTGAGTCCCCTGTTTCAGATTATCTCAACTGGAACGGTCAGTCCTGGTTTCTATAAGTTTTGGGCATGTATTCCACAGTCAAGTGTAGTTTAGGATAACATCCTTAAAATAAATTTTCTAAAAGGCAGGTTGAAACAAACTGATGCAGTCACAGGAAAAATCAAGGTACTAGTCAAGTACAATAAAGCCATTATGACAAAGATTTAATAATCTACAAGGCTTCACAGAGGATGCTAACTCTTCTGTAATGTTCCAAGTAACTACTACAGCTGGCAGCAGCTTCACCCTGAGCTCAAAGACATCTGCTTGCCTAACTGCAGTGGCATCTGCATATCTTCTGGGAGCCTGCAAGGTTAGGCTTAGGGAGAGAGGAAGAGCTGGTACTTAAAGCAGAAATTTGGATAGCACAAGGGAGATATAATACTCATTGAATGAAAGCAGCTGAGGGGCAGTGTGTCAAAAAATGCTAACTCTCTTTCTAAAATATGGATAACTCTGTCTAAATCTGGCCAGTGACAGCATAAGTTGCAGAAATAGTCCTTCATTAATTGTATATTAATTGGTTTTATATTTGATGTATGATCTTTATAACTGGCTGGGCTTGGCAAAACTCACAGTGCAACTGACACTAGCTGTCACCTCTTTTTAGTTCACCCCATTAAGTTGCCAAAAATCAAATGCATCTAAGTTGAATTAGCTTCCACTTCTAAATCAGTTGTTCTACAGATAGTGTAAGGATAGCATCTTTAAGCCTGAATCAAAACATGAAATAAATGTGAGTATTGGGTTTTTTCCTTTAAAAATAAAGGAAAAAACCTAACAAAACCAACCAATCAAAATTTAAAAAAAAAAAACCCAACCTATGCTATTCCACTCAGTATAACATCTTTGAAACAAGAGCAATTACATGGCTTTCCCAAAGTGATACAAAGTATTCACAAATTAGTTCCCAAAATGTCTGTCCATCCTCATCTTCCAAAGACGTTTAGTAGATAATACCTTGGGACTATCAGGTAGTTAATGTATTTTCTTCATTAGTTTAGAACAACACATGGAAGACAAATTCAGCTCTCATTAAATTAATTGAAAATTCTCATTAACTTCAACAAAATCAGAGTATGGCACTTCAGACTAAATTGTCAATGGACCAGCAGATGTAGATTCAAATTTGTCCCTTGAGATTGCACACAGATTTGAATCTATTTCTTAATTTAAAGAATCCCTGTAAAATCCAAGGGGATAGATATATTCACTATAGCATTCAAACTCTGTAAAGTCATTGTTTCTGGGTCCACTATACAGGTAAGATAATGTTCTGGTTAATCTGAAGATGCAGCAGAGCCTCACACGCTCTGATCTTGAAAAGCAACATCAGGTAGTTAAAATACTCCATACTAAACTAAATCATCTGTGTATGTAATAATTTGGTAAGTGCTGTTATCCTATTCCCTTTATGCCTGTTATACACTAGTTAATCATCCCAAGAAAATGCCCCATCGTTACAATAAATACCTCTTCAAATAATTTGTCTTCCACTTCAGTCAGCAGCTATTTTGAAGCTTAAAACAAGCTCTTGTCCTCAGTTGCATGTCTATTAACTTCAATAATGACATTATTGCTGACCTCATAGAAAGTAAAACAAAATCCTTAATACTTCCTAAAAGCTAGATTCTTGTTGCAGCAGTCCCAGATGTTATTTTATCTCTGTTTTATTACGTTACATAATTGACAACAGATAAGTGCTAAGACAGATGTCACTGCATGGTGCAGTTACACATGTGCTTCCAAATTCTTTCCAGTATGTGCTGGGAAGTACATGCTGCAGCAATTGCCATCTGTTTCATTAAACTTGGCAGAAATAATGGTATTTGGAGAGAAATTTACACGACCAGTGCTAGAGCCTGCTTTTGGCATTGGTCTTTCATCAGAGCCTGATTTAGAAGGAGAATTTTCTCCTGAAGAATGGTCTACTTCTATTGAGATGAAAGACAAAATCATACTGTGTCCCTTTGGTATCAGTCAGATGCATTTAGAATATTTTTAAGGAGTAGCAGCTGTTCACAGCAGAGTTAATCTGGCAAATTAGTGCCTGGGTTAAACCAGTCTGGTTATGAAATTCCTGCATAAAAAGCTATGTAAGAGGTATTTTGTTCAAATGGGTATTTTATTCTCTCCTGTGAACCAGTGAGGTATCTAAGGGAATATGTCACATGGTCCTCAGAGCTGCATTTGACTGCATGCCTTTGATTTAATTACTTCCTAGTATAAAGTGAGAGAAATACTCCATTTTTTCTATACCCTAGCAGATGTGAGTTTAACACATCAGTGCAGGCAAGCCATTTCCTTCAGTGTGCAATGCTCTAGATTTCTGTCTTGCAGCCTGCCTTCCCACCAGTAAAGTGAATACCTATATTGACTGCTATTTTGGGTAACACTGCCTATTATCTTCTGCTTCCTACAAGTACCATGAGTTGCTGTCTGAAAAGTTGTAATCATATGTGTGCAACTTAGAGTTTGATGGCAGAATCATAAGTTTGGTGTGTGGAAGCCAAAAACCCTGTTAGACACCAGCAGTTACTGTCATTTCTGGGATCACAGCCTGCTGAGATGATAAAAGGAAATAAAACACTTAAATACCAGAAAGTGCAACTTTGTTTGCTCAGGCATGGTCCAGAAGATTGGAAAATGAGCTGCATACCTGTATCTTTAGTGTGAAAAAACCTGCACTGAGCATGTGGTGTAACTGTGGATATGGAGCAGAGCTCTGGTGTGCTGTATGACTTTGCATTTGAGAAAAGCAGTTTTACATGTTCTTTTTTTGGGACTTTATTAAGTCACTTTAAAATTTCTTTATTCTCTCTCAAACTGAGACACTGAACAGAAAAATTCTGTATTAATAGCCAGAGTAATGGACAGCTGAGGGAATACACAGCCTGTATTGGGACACCCTTGGAAGTGACCTGGTGCTGGCTTTGCATTTGGTACATACAGCATCCGAACAGGGCTGGGGGGATTGTCCCAGCTCTCTGTCCCTGAACCACAGTTATCCTGAGGCTGCAAGGATGGCTAGTAGCAAAGGCAGCCATCCTGGGTCCTGACCAGGAGAAGCATCAGGAGTGCTGTGTTCCACTCCTGGCTGGTGCATGCCCACATCTCCCTGCAGACTTTACAATGCCAGTGGCAGCGAGGCTCCTCTCACCCACTCCAGCTCAGGGAATCTGTTAATAACCTTTCCTTTCTGTTCTAATTATGGTTTGTGTTGTAGCTTCTGGTGGTTTTCATTTGCAAAGACCTTCAACTCCTCAAACCACCTTTATTTTTATGTAAAGAGAAGAAATATTTGCCTTGTGCTTATATGTTACTTTTCTGTATAAGAGAGGAGAGGAAGCAAGAGAGAAATATCTCCTCTCTGACCTGCTCAAAAGGAAACTGAGTTTTACCCCTTCACTCATGAATTCCATCACTTTCACCAGCTCTGTTCATCTTTCTGCTCAGCTTTTTAGTCAGTAAAAGTGTACTATATGATTTATACTAAAGAAATAAATATACCTTAAAGATGCGATATTAGGTACTTTGATATATAGCCTGAAGAAGTCAAAGTCCTCTATAATTTGTGGTTGTGTTGGCAATAGAAAATAGGAACTTGTTGGAAGATCCTGGAGTAAAGACTGCAGTAGTAAATCATCTGTCAATGCCATGTTCTTCATCTGGTGTACACAATTACCAGGATTGAGCAGAAGGGGCTCTTGAACTGAAAGGAGAAAATGGAAAACCTGATTTGCCTGGAAATTTGGTTTCATGTTCCAAGTTCCTGCTTCATCAGATAATCTCTTGCATCATTACCCAGCAATGAGCTAAAATTAAGGCCAGGATAAACAGGATGTTAAAATAAAATGCTGCAGCCTACCAGCATTACAGATGTCTGTGCAACCCACACCCCTCATCTCTTCCAGCAGCTGGACATGGGATCTTTAAGGCCAGGAGTATTCTGAACATCAAACTGGCTCAGTGGCCTCAGTGCCTGATGTCTGTAATGCTCCTGGTAATGACCAATACCAGAGGGAAGGGAAACACGCTGCCTCTTGTGTGTGTCAGAACAGTCATGCACAGTACAATCCCTCCTCTGCCTGCCTGCAGTGACTGCTGCAATAAAGCTCTGATTGCACTGGTGCCTCTGCCTGTTGGGATCACAGCTGGGAGCAGGAGACAGGCAGGGACAAAGGCAGCAAAAGGTCTCCAAATCTCCAGAGAAATGCCACACTAAAAATCTGATCTCCCAGCTGGCAGAATTTCTGGATTACACTGTTCAAATGATTCTTAGAGATGGTTTTAATGAATGTGCAAAATTTCTGTGTCTACACTAGGTTATTATTTCTGCCTGATCCAGAAATTGCTCTAAGACAAGTTTCTATTTAATGAAATATTAGTGGTTCTTGCAGTTGATAATAGACTATATTTGTTTCCAAAGGGCTCCATTACTTCTGAATTAGTATATTTTCTTTTAATTTCTTGAATGACTTGCTATATTTCATGCACTTCCTTTTAAAGTAAAAAGCTAGATTTCTTTAAAGTTTATTTGTTAAAAGATGCCCTCAGGTTGAGCAATAATACAGTCTCCTCACAAGAGGAGAAAATGGTAATGGTCAAGTTAGACTCTTTTGTGGGTAGACAATAGGAAAAATTGCCTTCTAAGGTACAGAAATGCAAGCAAGACAATCATGTGAAAAATAAAACATTAACAATAGGGTTGTAGGATTATGTTATTTTGATAATATTTTCTAGGTAAATCTAGAAAAATATTGCTTCTCTTTAGAAATGCATCAAAATTAATCACACAGCAAACAGGGTAACAGGATACCTTCCTGATCTTATAAGGGACATTTGTATCATTTCCATTTTAAATTTTAGAATGATTCCCATCCTGAAAAAACTTCTTATAAGGCATTATTAATGTGAAGATCTCCAGATATTTGCAACTAGAAGTGTTTTATATCACTGGTCATTGTGTCCACAGGGAATGCAATGCACTGATTGGAGTGATGTGTAAGGCAGTGTGAAAGGTTCCCCCTTCTACTCCAGTTGGTTTAACACCGCTGACATTTTTTGAGAACTTTTCCTGACAAGAAATTTTCTGTGAGCCACTCGCTCAATTGGTCCCTAGTTTCTTCTTTGATATTTCTTCATGAAAAGGCAATTTATGCTGCCAGTGCAGCTCAGCTAAGGCTTTCCCATGTTCTTAACATATCCTTTGGGCATGAATGAAAGAGGCAGCAATCTACTTGCAAGGCTGGATTCTTGTTTTGAGAACACAGTGCAGTTTCTTTTAGAGTCAGAAATTTACCTAATTTGTCCTTCTAGAAGTATTTTGAAGATATAGGGAAATGTCTGTAATATGTTGCCTCACATCCAAATCACACCAGGGATTTACTTGATTCAGAATCTATTGCATAAAAACACCATTATTTCAGTAATCAGAGGAACTAAGAGGCATTAGAAAATACTGGTGCTATTAAAACATCACTGATAAGTAGTTTATTACTCACTGTGTTGGATCTCACAGTGTATATTCAGCCTTTGGTGAGTTGCTTTTAGAAATTAAGGTTTGCAGCACTTTGCAGAGCTCTGTGAATAACCCTTGACAGCACTGCCAGCTTCTCTGTAGAACTGAACTTCACAGACTTGGTTTGATAACATCTCACAAAATGCTGTGTCCAGGTAAAATTGGGATGAAAAATTCAGCACTTACATTTTGGGGGGAAAAAAACCCCAAATCCAGGTTATAAAGCCTGGAAAATATCTTGAGTGACAGCTGAAGTGCTAAGGAAGCTGTCATGTATTTGTGAGAAATTTGTATTCAGGTTGTATTTACTTTAGCAGAAGTGTTGATTGTTTTGGGGGGGATTTATCCAATCAGTTGAGATTCTACCCTTGAGCAAGTTTGGCCCAGTTTTTTGACACCCTTTGTGTTCTTCTGGGTGGAATGCAGCAAATGTGAGCACATACAGAGCTGACGAATTTCCACAGATTTGCTATGTGTTTTTATTATTCAGACCTGTGGATGTGTCATGGGAAGGTAAAAGTGATACATTTGATGCTTTTCTATCTGCATTTTCTAATGCTGAAGTACGAGCTCATTATGAAAGCTGGAAAATGACAGGGTGTAGATAAAATACTTCTCTTATATTACCTAAAATAATTTTGCTTTTTTTTTTGGTTTTTTGCTAACTAATATGAGAATTAATTAATGTTCACTATAGATGCTATTAGTCTCAGTGCATGTCCAAGAATCCTCACCTTCATTACAGTGCACTCATACATAGGCTGCTGCTTGCTCAAATAAATGTTTTGTGAAACAAAATGGAAATACCTTGAGTGGAGATACTTTTACTATCCTTCATTTTTCATATTCACACCCTTATGCTTCAGGTCACCAGGCCAAGAGGCAGTAGTCCGTAGAAGGACACTTTTTTCCACACAAATATTGGACAAGGGAAATAGATTAGAACTCATCTGTCTCTGCGGAGTAAATGACTGAGAACAGATAGCAAATGGGTTGAGAGTAATCGTAGGATTATATACTGCTGTCTATTAGAACAGCAGTTTCCTTGAGAATGGGTAATGGCAACAAAGTGCTTGCTGAATATCATGGAGTTTTGATGACTTTGCTTCTAAAATACAAAAATCTCCATATTAATTTGTCAAATTTTGGTGTATTACTACTAATGGACTGAGTGCATGTTGAATACACTTGAGCTTTAATACTCTGATAGTAGTTCTCATGTTAAATCCTCTCTTCTACCTCTAGAAATCCAGAAAGTAAATAAATGATATGCTGACATCCTGCATGGACTGAGTTTCCTTCTGGTGAACAAGATCTTTCTTTCTACATCAGTATTTTACAACATTAAAGAAGTTTGTGTGTGATGTATAATTATACTTTTTGACACTTGTAGAAATCACAAAATCACTGAAGTCATACTGAAGATTAATAACATAATTACTGGTAAAACTTGCTTAGCTTGCTGAAGAGGTTTTGCATCCTGGAGAATATTGTTTGAAAAAAATTCCAGAACACAGCTGAGCAGCTAGATACTAACCTGAAGGATTTTCCCATGCATTCTTGAGCTAATTTAACAGGCAGTCAATTTACACTAATCTAGATTAATTGCTTTGCCAAAATAGGGAGAGAATATTTTAAAATAGGTAAAATGTTATTTGATACAATTTCAGCTAACAGACATGAGTAATGATGAGAGTCCTTATTCTCAATATGTGATTAAAAGACAAGCAAATCCCTGCCTTTGAAAAGGAAGAAAATATACATGAAAAACAGTTAAATATAATTAAGAGATTTACCAAAATCTGCATTTATGTTGCCCTAATATATAAATCAAACATATTTACAACTTCCTTATATTGAATAAAACCTTACACTTAAGGTCCTTCTTTGTTTTTCTTTTCAATCACAAGCTTTCCATTTAGAACTTATTTGTACATCACTGCATCCTTATATCAAGGTCTCCTTAAGAAGCTGAAGTTGGATACTTGGTTTATGTATATTTTTTCAAGTGATTTATTTGTTGAAATCTACTGTTTAAAGGAATATTATGAGGCTACTACATCATATAATTTTTGTATGAAAGATTGGTATGTGAAAGGAATTAGCCTTCCAGCTCTGTTTGTACCTTTCCTTTGTTTTGAAGCAGAGTATGTACACAGCTGTGTTGTGAAAGCCTCTGCCAGAGTCATTGGCCTTGTCCTACAGGCCTCTGCAGTGCAAATAAATAAATAAATCTAAATCTGAATTAGGGAAGTACAACTAAAGTCAGTGACTACATTCACTAATTCAATCTTTCGTGATAGACTGGACTATACTCTTTTCCATGTGGTCACCTTTTCACATTCTGAGAGCAAGCATTAGAGTTCACACATAATTCATGCATTTAAACTATGTCCATAACTGTCCAGCTGTGGAGAGTTTTAAATCTTAATTGTTTTTAAAAACCCTTTTTATTTTTTCCATGTGACACTACTCAGCCAATGAAAATAAGCAAGTCATCCATGTATTTATTACATCCCTTTTCACTTATCTTTGTTTTCCTAACCCAGAGCTGCAAGGTGGAAGTGCATAACTGTGTAAATCCTAACAATCTGAACCCAAAAAACCCCCAGCATTTCTGACTCCTGATTAAAAGTAGGGCTTTCTGAACTCTATTTGAGAAAACTTACCCAAGCAGTAGAAAAAAGGGAGAAGTCTAGATAAAAGCTCATTAAAGACCTAGACAACATCAGGAGTAAATCTTGGGAGAAGTCAGTAATGCAGAACTCTGCAAGCAGTTTTATAACTTCGAACTGATTTAAAATTCAGATATAGAGCTGATGATGAGACATTTACCTGAGATCTTTCCCCCCTGCATGCCATTTACCAGAGGGTGCTAGCTGATTCTCTGACAAAAATTTAATCTTTCATCCCGCTGTCTGACATTGCCCAATTTACTTCTAAAATTTGGTTTTAGTCCAGTCCAGCTCCTGAGTTTTCTAATCTTGACTCTTTTTAACTGTATCAACATTTGTATTTACATTACTTACTTCAGGCACAGAGGAAGATCTCCCCCAATTTATCAGAAACATGTGCACCTTTATAGACTACAGAAGCCAAAGAAGGAAATTCCATCCAAACAGAAGGGTCTGTTCTTGATTTTAAAATAACTAAATAAATAGGCAGAATCTATGTTCAAAGAAGAAAATAAGCCACTACCATTCTATATAATGCATTACATGCAGGTTCTTCCAGAGCTAGTCCAAACTTTTGCATGTTTAATGGAGTCAGTTTTGTTTGTGTACATGCAAAAATGAGGGTGAAAAGAGGGATTTAGGCACATTGGAATGGATTGAGAGGAGTTCTTTGCTGGCTTCGAGAGGGATGCTTAGTTTGCTTGCTTCTGTACAAGCTTCACTCCTTAGCATGGAAGTCCTAACTTAGGAAAGGGAATTATGAGGAGGAATAGACATGGCTTTGGTTTTAAAGTTTTGTCTTTTTTTTTTTTAGCTGAGGAGAAGGAAGGAGGAGGGAGACATGTCTGCAAAACTTCAGATATGCTAACAAAAATATGCATGTATGTCTGCATTTCCACTGTGATTTTTAGCCTTTTTCTGTCCTGAAAAAAAAAAAGAAAAGTGAGTGGATGATGCTTTTGTTTTTACATGTTGAATAAAATGAAAAATCAAACTAAAATAGTTGGCATATAGAATAACACAAGATGCAATCATTGGACAGGTGGGGTGAGATAATTGCTCCCACATTTGAGCCCATTTATGTATTTTTGCAGTTTTGAAGAGGTCTGAGAAGACAGTTCAGTGAATTCAAGAGTTCCTCTTCTTGACCCTAGTCACTTCATCTCTATGGCGCTGGGCTCTGTACCCATTTCTAACCCTCCAGCACACTCAGTACCCCAGATGGAGTCTGAAATGGGTGGGTGGGGGCAGCTGGAGCAAGGCACCCCTGGGACAGGGGCAGATGTGGGTACAGGCAGCCCCTGTGACCAACAACCTCTCCTCACCCCAGTTTGGTGCTCCAGAGTCACTGCTGAGGCTTCTGCTGATGGTGCAGGAGAGGCTCTGTGGCTTCCCTCTGAAAGCATCAGTGTTATGGAGAACATGCATAGGGAGGCAGATAAGCAGGAACTCTGGTGAAACTTTAAGTGCCTCATTGAGCACTGGCCCAGAGCCCACCAAAGTCAGCAGAAGTGCAAATATTGGATCTGTTCTTGAACCCGTGTGGGTGTCTTCTTAGTGTGTTCTTAGCTGAAAGTTTGGCTATCATATCAATGTACATTATTTAGCCAAATTCCAGAAACAAAAGTAAATGCAAAGATTTCTTTTGTTCTGNTGCTTACAAAAAAAAAAAAAAAAAAAATTTTAAAAAAATTTTTTTTTTTTTTTTGGGGTTTTTTTTTTTTTTTTTTTTTTTTTTTTTGTTTTTTTTTTTGCTTTTTTTTAATGTGGGGGAGGGGTTTTGTTTCTAATTAACATGTTTAGTCTTCAGAAACTCCCTTATTTGCATTCTGCAATTATACTGCTGAGTAGGAAGCAGGGGGTCTTTGCAAAGAGCAAAGGGAATTAGTTTTAGCTAACTGCATCTAAAAAGGAGAGCACGTGGTCCTTTGGCCTTGCTCTGAGAGTAGCTCAGCTAGTGTTTTGGACAGCAAACTCTCTGAATATTAGACCCAGGAAAAAATGTCACACATTATTAGAAATGGGATGGATGGGAGCAGGCTTTATTGGAAACATTGGCTAAGCTTACGTCGTAATTGCTGTGCTGAAGCAGTAAACAGCTGCTGATCCTGTGATCTTTCTAGTGAAAAACAAGCATTTGTTGTAGTTATTTTTCAGATGTATGTTGTTGTTTGCACAGTATTTCAAGTGTCCTACTTGGTATTTATATTATTAGCTCAGTGTTCTACATTACAATAAATGTGTTTACTTATTACAGAAGTACTGACCCTTAAAACATCTGCTTCTCAGCTGAACATCCACAGCTCAGTGGGTGTGGGTAGCTTCTGTTAGCCATTCTTTCATAATATTTTGCAGTCTTTGGCAAGCAGTTTGAGTCAGATTCTGACCTCAGATGCACTCCTGTACAATGGCAATAGCTGTGCTCCAGTCAACAGCATTCTTCTAGTTTTATGTCAGTGTTAAGTGAGGTCAGAGGACGTTGCAGTGAGTGGGCCACAATCCTGCCTAATTTTTGCCTAGCAGAGTTCTTTAAGCAAAATACATAAAAACTCTAGTGGCTCCAAACTGATGCCAAAGTCTCCCTCACTCTTCTAGAGACTGAGCAATAGCAAACAGTATGGCAGAAAGTTAATCAAATAGTTATGAGGAATAAAGAGTTCTGTGTCTGTCACCATTAGCACAAGAGCTGTAACTGCAGTCTGACAGGCTTGGAAGAGCTGTGGCTGTCTGGAAAGTGCTTTTGATCTTGTGCTGTCTCTTGTCTCTACCAATACTGCACCCGAGGGGAATGCTCAGAATCTTCTTTTGGAGACAATGGTTTCAATTTCCTCATAAGTGAAGGAAGGGGCTGGGGAAAGGGCTGGGGAACCTGTCATTTCCTGCAGTGGGGAGAAGACTGCATTCAATCTTTTGTGGTTGGTGTTAAAGCAGGGAAACAATCATTTTAGGAATTTTAGTGTCTTAGCAAAAAGTCATCCTTCTCTCCCACCCTGGCATGTCCAGTCTGTGACTCATGGCCACTCTGCCATTCATGTCTCAGGTTCTGCCTTTCCACCTACGATAGCCCACTCCAGTGGAAATACCAGACCACCTCCTGCTCCTTCTCTTCCAAAACTCTGCAGCTTCCTCTGGTCATGGGCTACCTGAGGAGGGAGAAGGTGCTCACATTACCTCAGAGCACAGCCTAATCTAGCACATGCTTAACTCCTGAGGCAGCAGTGGAAAGGGTGGGACAGTCTTGTTATCCTGCATTTGCAGGACCACCCTGGACCTTGTCAACAGCAAAGAAACATATCCACTATGGTTATACAAGCAAAAAGCAATACCATCAACCAACCACAAGCCATCTGGGTTAGTATCAGCTGGGACTTCTATAGTGGAAAGAATTCAAAAGTAAAAATGCAGTGTAAAGGTAATATACACAGCATCCCCTAGAGGTTCGTGCTGAAACTTTCAGCTAGGATAACTGCTCCTTTTCCATAACTCTTAAAAGAAACTCTTGGTTTCTCTTAAAAGTACAATCTAGTAATCATCATAATGAGAATACATTTTGGAATTAGCTTATACATGATTCATGGCTGAAACAATGTTGGTAATACATCTTGTAGAATAAATTTCATTCTAAAATAAAAAAAAAATGTTTTGCAAAATTAGTTAGCAATGTAAGCTTTGCAGACTAGTGAGGGAAAAAAGAGCTGTTTTGTATTTCTGATCATTGCTTATCACCAAAAATCCCAGTTTATTTCTTAAATGTTTATTATTGCCCCTTTTAATTACATAAACTGTTGTATTTTCTAGTACATGGATTTAATGTTGACAGCAATGTTTCCATGAACAAAATGAGCTATCTTATAGAACTTCAGGCCATACAAAATGTTTATGCCTAATAACTGAGATCCAAATAAAAATGCAGTGAAGCTTGGTCTGGACAATTCATGGAAACATCTTGGTATAGTTATTTTGACATGCAAATAAACCATATTCACACCTTGAATGAAACCACTTATTAATGAAAAGTATTCATGGTTTCATCTACAGCTTCTTTTTAGTGTTGAAGACAGTTTTGATACTTCCACATTACAATATTTTGGATGCCTCCTTGTATAAAGGAGAAAACTTCCTGATGAAACTATTTTGGTGTTGTTGATGTGTTGTGGAAACTGAGCGTGGAGAATACAGCAGATGGTATAGACCCACACCAGGTCAGTAAGCTGTGGAAATACAAAACTGCCAATCCTGAAATTGAAAACAGGTGGCAAAAAATTCACTTGGAGATTTGACATCTGTAAGTAATCAGTTAGTGCAAGAGCTTTGGTCAGACACAAATTAACTTCATTGCTGATTGCATTTTCAATAAGTAAAGGAGAAAGCAGCTGCATTTGGTTAGAATTACAATAAATGAAATACATAGAAAGTGTTTAGAAGTACTTCATTTTTGGTTTGTTTTTTCTTTAGTTAGCTTGTGTATATACACTTCATAGCATTTAGGTTGAGAAAACAAAATGTTTTACAACAGTTTTAACAGTGCTTCTGGGATCAAAGCTTCTTCTCAGAGCTTCAAACTGTTTCTCACCATTCCTACACCACTTTCTTCCTCTAAAAAATGTAAATAAATAAATAAACACAGAGCATCTGGATTTGATTGAGGGGAGGGATTAATTTCAAATAAAGACATTAAAAAGTTATTTTGACTAGAACAGAACTACGCTAATGGGGGATGTTTTGTTCTTGAACTTTGTTCTTTCTGGCAAGCCTTGCCTCTCCCCACAAATAGTAGTTATTGATCTGAAAATGCAGATGTCTGACACTCACCCAGTGCTGACTTTTCTAGCAACAACAGGGAATTTCAGAGCAGGCAATGTGTTGTTAGTGGGTGCGAGTTTGAGAAAAAATGAGGTTACATGTATGTCAAATTGAAGTTTAGAATATTTTCAAAACACCTAAACAGAAGTTATTGTTGTAAGGCAGCCAGACTACCTGAATAGCTTCAGTAGGTAATGGTATTGGCCACCCAGAATATTTCAGGTTTAAAAGATTTCAAGTTAGTCAGGGCAGAAAAGGTTTTTCCCGTGGAGGGAAATTAACACTGTAATGCTAGAGCCAGAGCAACCTTCAGAGCTGCAGTAAAAAGTTGGGGAGATGACCTCCTCCACCTGATGTTGTATGCGGCACAAACATTTATGAGAATGTAGCACTGCCTATTTCCAGAAAGTCAAGAGTCTGTTGCAGTTGATGTCAGTTTTCCACAGTTGGATGTTTCAGAAATGTTACCACCTCCAGCCAGACACCACTCTATACTAGAAGCAGTTTGACATCAAAGGTGCTCTAAGCATCCACAGCTGCACTGAAATCATGAGATCTTCAGGAGGCTGCACTCTTGCATTTACATATCCCAAAGTGATCATAATTCTAAATCTTGAACTACGTGAGGAGAGCGTAATGTGAGGAAGTAACTGAGCTCACGAATGAGAAGAACCAGCAGATCAATCAAGAGTTGGAGATGTCTGTGGGGATATGTTCTGGATGGAATGATGTTCAGAAAGAGTGAATACCTCACCCTGCAAAAATTAAGATGCTGCAGTCAGGCATCTGCAAAACGGGAAATTCTCAGTTGTGTTGAGCAACCAGATAAATGTTTAATACGAGTTTAACTTTTTAAGTGTTGTTTAATAGCTGAAAACTAAAGGAAACTGTATGCTATGACTAAGCTCTCTACAGAACACCAGCAAGTGCTCCTGTTAAATAGAATACCAAATGTATGGCTTCTAGATCACTCTGTGAGATTTAAAAGTGCCAATTTATTTGCTATATGATGTATCTTGGAGTAAAATATTAGAATTCTTTTTCTGAATTTTCTGATGTCTGAGTTTTCTAAGAGAAGCAAGAGGAGCCCACTCCATGACTAGCAGTTTTATGGTGCCACTGTATATTAGATATCATCAGTAAATTACCCTTTGCTTTTTCCTGGAATCTAGACATCCCGCTGGACTCAACATGCACAGTCATTTCATTCCTTCCCTGTGTGCATGCAAACCCCTTCACTATTTTGTCACTGCCTTGACTAAGTGATTTTCTTACTGATTTTTGTCACATACATTCACAGAACAGTAAGCAACAGATCATATTATGCATATAGACTGTTCTGTAAATTAAAATATGCAAGTTCTTTCCTCACAGCCTTGAACAGTGTGAAGTAAGCCCACCGTTGTTTCTATACATTTATAATGTAACAAATTTCTGATATAAAGTTTAGATAAGAAAGGTCTTAATTTTAAAATTTTTAAACAAGAAATAAGATTCCTTCTGTGATACTGAGAAAATGTATGATAGCAAAATAGAGTTCAGGCTTGTCACATTGCTTTTCTGAGAAGCGATTTTCTGACTGCAGAACTCCTTGCAATCTTACTCTCCCTTCTGCTGTTTTATCTTCCTCTGACAGGTCACTGGAGAGGATAACATCTAATTTCAGACAATAAGTTTGGGAAGAGGTGGCAGGCAAGTGGGGCCAAATTCTATGTCTGAGGCTATGAGACAGTCTCTGCATGCAACTTCACCTTTTCCATAACAGTCTCTGTTCCTCCTCCCTGAAACTGGGCTAAACAAATAAGGTGCAGCATGAGGTCTGTGCTTTTCCTGGGAGAGCACAGGCTGATCTGGAGAGACCAGGCAGCTGTGGAAAATGAGATGATCAGAGTAAGTCTGGAAGCTGCTGAATAACTGGGCTTGCAGCAGAATAAAACCTGAGTAAATCTATAAAAGGAGGAATTCCCAGTCTAGACCTGTTTCTGGTAGGATAGACCTGTCAGGACACTGGATGGTAAATGCTCTATTAAAACTTGTCATTCAAGGTATGGGAAAGACAGCTTTGGTTGTATGGAGAGAGACTTGATTTGGAGTCCAAGGAAATCAGAGGGAATGTCAGTGTGGGGTTTTGTCCCTGCAGGGAGGAGTGTGGTCACCTGCACATGTAGGGGCAAATAAAACCAAACAAACCATTAAAAAATTTTAAAAAGAAACAAGATTCAGTTTGCCCTTGGTTGAGTGCATTGCAGATCTAAAAGAAATTGTATGAGCTGATATATGTGAAATCACTCATATTTAAAGCTGAAAGTGAAAACAATATATTGATAAGCCTGTGCTTCCTGTGGAGAGGCTGTATAATGACACAGAAAGTTTTCTCCCAGAGCTTTCAGTCTCCTTACTTCAGCAAAACTGATGGGAGTAATAAAGTATGTTGTTGCTTTTCCCTTCTTACTGCATTTATATGAGAAGAGGAGGCTGAACTTTCTGTCTTTCATTACTTTTCTCCCCCAGGAGAAGGTAGAAAGTGATATATGCTTCACACTTTTTTACAAACAGATTATACTGGACAGATGCTTAGAAACAGCTTAGCTAAATCATGTGAAGGAATGCCTACATTATGCAGTGTGGAAAATCTGCTGCTTTTGGTATAACCAGGCAGAAATGGAGATTAATTTGGGGCAGAAGAAGTTGTGAGGTTATGGTTTACCATTAATGAAAGAGGAAAAATGTCCACCATGAGTTATGCAATAAAGTTCAGTTAAATACCAAATCTTTGAAAGGCCCTGGTTCATGGAAGTGTCAGTGGGTTTGTGGGCTCATTTAGAGCCAAACAATGTGCACAAATGCACCAAACTATGAGAAACTTCCACATGATTGGCAAGCATGTGGTACACAGGCTGAAAAACTGGTTTTAGTCTTTGAAACAAGTGGCCATTTGCTGTCAACACTGATTAGTGTTTAACAAACTCTTCCTCACAAATTTGTTTAAGGTTACGAATGTGATGAAGGACGTTAGCACTTACCAACTCAGTGTTTTCAAGGCAAATTTGTAGTTCTGTAATTCATAAATGGAATTACAGCCTTGACTGAGTTTCTTGCTGTTATCACTTAGTTTGCAATCCCAAACACTCAGTTGTGCATCCAGGAGTGGACTGAAAATTAAAACCAAAAAGAAACAAAGCCCATTGTGTGTCTGACATCCTGCTTCTTTCTAGGGATTAATTTAACTGCTCTTAAGGTTTGCAAAAAGAGACCTGCTTGCCTTGGGATCCAGCTTGGGCAATGCATGACCTTCTGAGGGGTCTTTGTCAATGAGAGAAAATCTCAACTTGTCTTGTGAGCCCAAGTTCTGGTGTCCTGCTCTTCTGTAATATCCTGGTGGTTATGGACTCTCTAAGGAAGTGAGGCAGAGAGTTCATGGTCACCTTTATCCTGGGGGAGGTCTTCCATCTCCTAGCAAGATGTCCTGCTTTTGATACTTTTCCGGAAAATAGTGAAGACTAATCCAAACAAAAGAGAGAAGGCAGGACAGAGAGTTTATAAAATCCATGAGGACTGTAACTAGCCCTGACTTTAAACAAGTTTACTGTGAATTTCAAGAGACAGTTCTGTCACGGTGGGCATATGCTTTCCAAAACTGGAAAGCAGGATCAAATGAGCAGCTCAGGCAGGTAAGAAAGGTGGCCAAGCCAGCTTTTTGGTAAGGTGGGGATGCCAGTCCTTACTGACTGAGCTTGACTGCATCCTTTTGCGTTAGATAGCCTCACTCTTACAGTTATCTAAAGAGAAAATACTGCAAACCAGGCCTGTTAATGGTAATGGGTTTAGAAGTGATGGCTCTGTGGAACATACTGCAAAAGGACAGGCAGCCTGTGCAAGCTCAGCAGTTGGTTGGCCAAGACACCTAGATATCCAGGAACTGGTAATTTATCCCTCTGTAACACAGACATGGAATATTACATCTTTAGTGACTGAGCTGTTTCTCTGCTTGAGTAAATGAGATGTATATGTTGAGGAAGGCAGTCAGCATTCAGCAAGAAGACAGATTAATTTAAGATTAACTCCTCATTGGAGTGGAACTGACAGGCCTGTAGAAGATGGGCAGTTTTAGGGCCTGTTAAAGTCCCATTAAAGTTCACCAGCTTGGAACTTGCTTGAGTTGCAAGTGCTTTGACAGTGTAAGTACGTGTGATACAGAGGGAGAGTTTGTGCCCTAAATTAGCACTGAGCTAATTGGAAGCAAAACCAAATTGTTCTTGAGAAACTTCAGCATGATTTCTAGGGTTATATTAATTGCCAGAAATCAAGCAAATCTTTTACAACACTGGATGTAGTTGAGCTGGTTTTGAATCCATTCCCTACTGCAAGATGTGAAGAGCTGGTTTGCAAACCTTTCTGTGACTGCTCTGGCTCTGGATGGGCTGTCAGCCAGTATGTGGGTTACAACCTTGGCAGCAAGATGCTGTGACAAAGAAATATAAGACTGCTCTAAAAGACTCCTTTTTGTGCATCTGGCTGGTGCTTTTCTGTCATTGAATTTCAAGGGGAGGGCATGGGGAATCATAGCTGACTGTTGACACTATTCTTCCTTTGGAAAGAGAAAAGAAATAGCACAGCATTATTAAGTGTGCAAATCGAGACAGCATTATTATGTGTTTCTTAGAAATAAAATCTGGGGTGAGGAGAATGAGAAGAAACACAGGTAATTTTTCAAGTATATTTTACAATATATCAATCTCTGTCTAACAAAGTAGGTAAAATTTTGACTTATTTTCCCAGCTTATTCTATATATGCATATTCTTGTCTTCATTTAGTAATTAAACACTGAAATCCCATTTTATCTAAAAAACTTCTAAAACACTCTGTTTTCTCTCTTACTTAAAGATATTTTCCCCTTTTCTCTTTTGAATTTGCCTTCTAACCAGTGATAATAAAGAACCTGAGCAACAGCTTGAGCGAGTGGCTGAAAAGTATAAATGCTCTGCACTGGAGTGATTACCCAAGCAGAAAACCAACCATCTTGTGAAGAAGGTCTTTTCCTCACAGAGTCATTCCTTCAGCTCTCTGTAGGCACTAGGCAGTGTTTGCATGCATCTAATCACCGAGTCTACCAAGTCTGAGTTCCTATAAGCTCAGCTTCATTTTGAAAACAAGCTCCTCTTAAGCATTTAAGCACATTTGTGGTTTTTTGAGGAATATACTGAACTCTCTTGTTCCATGTGTCATGTCTATTTTTTTTACCCTCTGAAAAGTAAAATAACAAATTCTTCATGTGATGATTAATGTGTAATGATGTTCACACATTACATAATGTCCTGTCTTCCACTTAGAAAAGCACTGGCACAGCACAGAGTTGCAAATCTGTCCCTTCATAAAGTGTAGACTGATGTAATTTGAGCTGGCTCATCCCTGCAGCTTCCAAAACACCATGTGCTTTGCAACATGGCAGTATCCATTTCTGCCTGCTTTTAAAAAAAAGTGCACAGATGAAATGTATATCCATAGCATGCTAACAAACTTACCCCAGCAGGAGTCCTGCAAAGCTGATAAGGTTTTTTTTCTGGAAATGTTGTGGTTGAATTGGAAGGTGTTTATTACAGAAACTAAAAAAACCCCACATTTTTTCAATCTTCTCCCAGAATTTGTCTATCCAAATGCCTAAGTTCCATGTAACTTGTTTAGATTAAAAGTGGATGCCAAAAATGCAGTTCCCTAATTTTATTTTGGTATGGTGGGAGTGCATGTAAACAGTGTCAACTCTAACATATGCAAAAAACAGGTTTTATCTGTAAATTCTAAAATGCCTTTATAGGAGTTGAGTCTTTCCAGTCCTGTTCATCAGTTAAAAACTGTGAAAAACCTGCCCTTCCTGCACTTTACTCCCCAGAGCTGCACAATCCACAGCACTAGCTCATCTGCCTTTTGGGAAAAGACAAAGGCAATATTCAATACTCCATGTACTGGGAAGTCCAATTAAACATTTTCTGGATAATTTCATTGCTTTGACAAGTTTCAAGATTGTTGCAATATTTTATCTTCTGCTTCTCCTGTGTCTTTGCCAGTTTTCAAAGGATTTACTTCTTTTCTGCCAAAGAAAGAATGTCTTTCTATCATTCATATCTCAAACTGGCTTAATTTGTATTTTTATGCCTCTGATGTCTGATGGGTTTAATACAGCTGTTCTTTGACTCTAAACACATTTCTCCAACAATTCTTCCTTAATCTATGGTTTTGCTTTTTTTTTTTTTTTTTTGTCTCACATCAAGTCTAGCAAGACAGATTTTGTGCCAGAGCTTAAAAACAATCTCTGTTCTAATTTCTTCTCATTAGTGTTCTAGAAACATGATATTTTTCTCCAGCAGATCTCCTGATCTAGGATTTTAACTAATTTTAGCTGAAGCTAAAATGATAATTTCTCCTGAA
>VWYP01021219.1:0-77766 GCA_013400435.1 Pycnonotus jocosus | reverse complement strand
AAAAAAAAAAAAAGCTAAACCAAAACCTGAAGGCATTTAGACCCATTGTGATTTCAATAACAAATTTAATCTTCATTAGACAGAACAGAAAATACTTTGCCAACAGAGACTGGAAGAAACAAGCAATGGCCTTTCAGTGACAAAATAGTACATAGTTGTTATCTAGTGCTTGTCATCAGTAACACAGACCATGTTTAACAGAGAAAGTGAGTTTCATTATCTGCATCTTACAGATTGCAAGAGAGGCATTCTTTGAGCTATTATGCAAAAATACTTCAAAAAAAGCGCAACCTGCACTCATATAACATAGATTTAGTTTCTTTTATAGAATCCATCTCAACATTACATATATTTACTATAATTACTTATATATCTCTTAATGCTTCCTTAAAAATTGAAAAGTTCTGACTTCTCTAGTGAAGTCAGAACTTACAGTCAGCTCTTACAGAGGATCCTATCTGTGGTACTGCACTGGGCCAGATTGGAGCCCTTATTATTTAGAATGCCTACTATGTTTTCAGAAGTCCTTAAAACACTTAGTTCATGCATGTGAGTGTAAATGGAAGGCAATAGATCTTCTTTTCTAAAGTTTTGCGCTATTCTTTTGCAACAAAATATGCAGAAATGAAGGAACTGGATAAATATATAGAGAAATTTAAGTTGAACAGCAATTGCAAGTTAAGGGTGAAAGGACCTTGAAATAGGCTTCAATGTATTTTTTTAAATGAAATGCCATTTTCATTTCTTGACCATCTCATCTCTACAAGAAAAAAAAAAAAGGCATCATAGATAAAACACTGTAAGCATAATTCAGTGTATCTATAAAAGTGTGAAAATCAGGCGAAAATGATATCTTAAGAATTCTAAAGTACTAGTATTTAATGTATTTTTCAATCATTGCTAACCTAAACATGTAACCCTACCATATAAGCCCAGTGAGACCACCTTTACTTCTCCTGACCCTTGAAGCAACTCTGTGTTTTAACATGACCATTTACTTCTTTTACTTTTTGCAGGACATTTCATGAAAACCATCTTGACATCACGGTGTAGTGAGTTCTGGCACTAAGCCTTTATTGTTTACTAAATGAATTCATTAATTCTACAAATGATCTATCTATTTACTTGTAGCTGGATTAATCTTTATTAATCCTGAATCATTGTTGGTCTAGGAAGCATTTGTGTGCCGAAAATGAAAGAAGATAAATACTTTCCTTGTTTGATCCATAATGAAAGTGAAAGGGTTTAAATTTATGGCTCCAATGGAAATCAATTTGTGATCTTGAGCTGAAAAGAAGTCCCAAGTTATGTCTCCATAAACAGCTGTAAATTTTAATTTTCCCATCTTCAAAAAATTCTCTTTTGCCACTCTACTTGGAAGAAAAATGCCAGGGTTGGTTTTTTTTTTTCATCAGCTTTTTAATATCAGATCACTATTACATTCTCTGCTACACATTTCTGGGCAACAGCAATTGCTTGTTCATTTTCCAGTTTTCCAAATCCTGAACTCTGTGAAACATCAAATATTGCAAACCACTTCCTTTCTGCTCCTATGATGGGAGCAGTGGGGATTAAGGATGCAGAGAGAGAAGTGTGCCATATTTAAGTCATGTGGGGGTTACATTGCATGATCTTCCTTTCTTTGAAGTGCCCAGGATGTGTTGAGTTCTCAGAAGTGTCACTCTATATGTGGACTGTATTCTGGCACACTGCCACAAACTCATTAATAAATCTCTTTGGAGATAGTAAGAGGCTTATGAGTCTGCTCTTGTTTGCAGACAAACTTACTAAGGGTGGTTTCAGTCTGTTGGGCACCACTGACAAGGGAGGAGAGGGGAATCCTTCATCTCTGTGCCATCAGTGTTTGTTGTACCTGATGAGGCATTATGCCATTGTGCCAACTTTCTTGTTCTATTTCCCCTGTGCCAGGTTGCTCAGATTTTAACCTGTGCCCCTGAGGTGATGTTGCCTGTACCTGTATTTATGGGCAGCTCCACTGTGTTGAAATGTGAGCCCTGTTTCCCATCCGTGTCTCTTTGCTTGGGCAGCCCAATCCTGCCTGGCTGCCTTTGGGTGAACGCTGGCATTGATCCTTGTGCCTGACTCGAAGGCAGCCTGACAGGGCTCCCCAGGAAGCCAATTACCCTCTGGTGCTGCTCCAGCACCCGTGAGTGACAGCCTGTGCAGAGCTGGCCCGTGGTGTCTTGGCCAGAGCCGTGTCCTGCAAGCGCTGCTGTGTTCTCTGCACGCTGCTGTGCAAAGGCACTGTGTGCACTCTCTGTGCTGATCCAGTTCTTGAGCAGTGGGCTTCCTTCTGCCTTAGCCTTTGGCTTTTCCTTGGGCTAAAACTGAAGATAACCTTTCTACCAAACTTGCATTTGGCACTATCTGCTGGGAAGGGCAGGATTAGCCAAGCCAGCACATGTTCGTGCATCCCAGTTATTTACTGTCTTCTTTTTCAACAAGTCATGCAAAATGAGTTCCAGACATGCTCAGCTCAAACTATGAATGCCCAGTTCACTTTTTGTGTGCTTTTCTCTCGTATCTTTGGGTGGTTCTAGAGCCTAGATTTGCTAGATCCTTCAGGAAAAAGAAAGATGCTTTCAAGCTGGAACAGTGAGGTGGACACATAGGAGACAGCTCTAATGCTATTCCAATAGCAGAAATAATACTGTAATCTAGTTACTGACCAGAAAAAAATATAAATTTCTTTACAATGTATTTAAATAAGCTGCAGTTGGTATTAGTATGCTCTGGAAAACCTTTGAATTGAGTTTGGAAAAGCAAGAATTTGCATATAAATAGAATATTATAGAGAGATCTCAATTTCTCTTGGCGGGGCATTTTTTTTGTTGAATTCTTTACTTTTTACAGCTTTTTAAATACATAATTCTGTGGTTTAGCAAGAGTTTGTGTTATAGGGAGGTTTGGGCAGAAAATACGAAAACTACACATGAATTAACATTTTGACATTATTGCTACAAGTTAATCAGAACACATAAAATTATTTTAAATATGTTAACTACTTCCTTTTCTATGTTGTAGTTGATAATCCACAAGAAAAGAAAATTCTTGGTAGTGAGAGTTGTGTGCCAGGTACATAAGAACATGACAGATATACTTCCTTTTGGAAGCTTAGTATGTGCTAAATATTCATCTATGTACAGCTGGGTGTCTGCATTACTAATACTCATTGCAAGTGCTACTGGAGATGTGGATATTGAACATATTAGTATAGTATGCAAAGATTAAGTGAATAGTACTCAAATTGAATTTGCCATGGCTGGGCATCTAAGTCTATTAGAGCTTTTTTTCTTTTCTTTTTTTTTTTCTTTAATTTTGAAAGGAAAGGATAAACCAGAATCAATTCCAACGTCATTATCTTTCTTTTCAAGGTGATTTTGTCTTCTTGTTACAAAAAGTGGAGGACTGAGATAAAGGATTACACTCCACATTGTAAGCTTAATCATAATTGTGTTTTTTATCATTCCAAAAATAATACAAAAAAGGTCTGCAAGTGTGGGATGCAGATGTGCACAAGACTTGTAAGCACCTAGTAGGTGTAAAATGTTTTATGCCTTCCACTTGTGTTATGATCAGCATTCCCTAGACTCTTGTTCTAACCTCAGTTGTGAAAGCAACTTAAATCCTTCTACAATATGTGTGTAAAAAAATTAACCACATCAAATTAGAATGCCTTTTTTTTCCCATTTTAAATCTTCTTTTTACTGAAATAGCTTCAAAATCTCGATACTGGCTAGGTTTTTGGTGATGACTAATATCACTGTGTGCTGATCAAAATTCTCACACTCCTCTTATTATCCAGCATGTTCAAGACTGCAAGCCTTCTTTGAGACATTTGTATTTTTTTGGTTCTGTATGTATCCAGTTAGCAATAAATGTAGGTCTTTGTCCCCAACTAGAACTGACAGAGAGAGTAGCAAAACGAATCTATAAGAAATTATAAAGCCATAATCAGATTGCTTGTGAATTCAATATGCAAATTATTGTGTTTATGTAGCTGGAGAATACGAGTGAAGCTGGAATTTAACAATATTTCCTCAATGTTGATGTAGACTAATCAAAGTAACAGTATTGCTACCAGTGGACTCAGATCCTGACTTTATTTATACCATTTCAATTTACCTGTATGATTACATACATAATTACAAAGTGAAACTAAATCAGGCAATTCAAACAAACAAAACCCCAAAACACTACAAAAACCCAGCCTGCCACAGCTGTGGTTGTGACAAAGATAGAGTTCTAGAAGTGTGGTAATATGCTCTTTGGGACCCCTTGTAGTGGTGAAAAAGGGTTATTGAATAGAAAGCAGCTGCGAAGGGGAAAGTCCAAGTTCCTATTGTTGATAAAATGGATGTGGAAGGAAATTACCAGTTAAGTTATTTCCCTGCCATAATATCTATTATTATTGATACTGATTCTGTATTGGACATGAGTCTCAGTCGCTACTTATTATATAATTGCAAGGAAAACATACTTTGAGATAGTGTTCTTATTTTAGACATGATGGTTTTTGTTCTGAACAAACAATTCAACAGCAGTACAGTGATCATCATCTTCCATCATTCAGAGTTTTATCATCGTTGACCGCTGATTCCCTTTGTAGGCCTCATAAATTCTCATCTCTAACTGAGAAAAGTAGGATCATGCTAAGCATTATTTTCCCACATATTATTACAGTTCTGTTAGCAGTTATTTTGGAAAGAAACTATGAGGATCTGGTCTTTTGTTGGTTGACCCAAACCATGACCCAAACTGACACAGCTTTTTGTGTGCTAATTATCAGTGTGGAATAGTTTTTACAAATCATGTTATTTTTTAATTTGTTAAAAAATTTATTGTATCATTATCAAGGACATATTGAAATTCAAGCTTATCTATGTTTCCTAAATTAAGGTCAGAAAGATGGAATTGCTCCTAGGCCCATGAATCAGGTACAGATGAAGTCTCATTTTGCTGAGGTGCACATAGGCAGAGTTAATTTAAACTAGAAATTTTCCTTTTTTTTTTGAGAAATATGGCTGATTTCTGCTGTGCTATTTGTCATTTAATATATAAGCCCTGTACCTGGATAGTCCTTTAAAGGCATGTTTATGTTTGGAAAGTGTCTGTAACTTCATGGGACTAGTATTCATATCTTTTATCAACATTTGTTGGTTTCTCACCCTTACTGAAAGGGTCATGATAGAAATAAAGGCTCATAAAATAGGCTATAGAAAGTTACTTAAGCTAAAGTAGTATGATGGCATTTTCTGTCCCTTGATGAATAAATTTATGTATTTGATAGTTGATTTTGCTGGCATTTGGGCTGTGGCATATTTAGAAAGTTGATCATGTATCTCACAAGCAATCTGCTGAATAAAGGTTTCAATGTATGAGTATTTCTAGTCTTTCAAAAAAATCCTGCTGATTATGATGCATTTATGAAATTAGTCAAATTGCAGAGTTGGCTTAAATGTGTGCAATCATGAAATGTAAATAGCACGCACATTTCAGAAACACGATTCTGAAATTCTAATGTGCTGAAACATTCCCCAAAACTTTGTTTGACCTCATAGAAAAGGGGTGGGGGGGAACTCGAAACTAGTTGAATGAATGGAAGATTTATGTAATTGCCCCTTTTTTTTTTTTTTTTCTGAGGAAGGTTTCTTTCTCCTTTGGTTACGTTGTCACCCAAAAAAAAGTGAAGTTTATTTTTTTTTTCTTCCTTATAAATAAACTTTATGTAGACCAGACTTCCTTATGAAATCAAAGCTGTCTTAGTTATCCAGTTCTGCTGTTTCATTTTGGGCCTATTTGCTTAGAATTTCTCCCTTTTTCTTTGAGAGCAGGCTTGGCAGACCAGAGAACCCATCTCCCCACCACATTTAGTCTTCTTCCCTTTCAGCAAATCTTTCTTGTATAGCCCAGCATTTCTGATCTGTTAGAGCCACTTGTACAATTCACAATATTGAAGTGGACAAACTGCATTGATTTATGTTAAAGGCAGAAGTTTTAAGCAGTTCTATGTATTTCACAGTACAGGACACAAATCTTCCTGCCCAAACCCTCACACTAGCAGAGCTACCTCAAAAGTCAGAAAACTACTGATGTACAAGACAGAGGTTTCAGATGTGTGTTTTCCATCAGTTTAGTTCAACACATTTAAAAACTCCTTTAGCACTTTTTAAAATGAAAGCTCAAGTGGTAAAAAAAAAGCCGTTACCTGGGTACATGGTGATTTAAGCAATAGATGCCAAAAGCTTTATTTTTCATGTGAGCATGTACACCTGTACAGGAGGAAATTTGAAACACCTGTTTTAGATATGAGTGAAATTACTGCCTGTAATTTTCACCCATTCCCATCCCTCAGTGTCTTCTCTAAATATTATGTGCAAGTGTTTCCAGTTTGTATGAATGATGCTCCTATGCCTTTAAAGTCTTTAATGGAAATTCTGGTCAATCACATCAACTATGAAGGGCTGAACTGCCCAACTGTGGCAAGAATTTTTGATCTTCCTGACGGTCACCAAGTAGTCTCTGATCAGTGAAAGCTTTTTATAGATTTGTTTCCCTTATCCCCACCTGACTGCCTCTCTAACTTCATTCAACATGGAGCTGAAATCTTGAATTTTAGTATACACCAAGGAGAAAAGGAGCTGCAGATGTAAGGATTTTTATCATTAATTTTATGAAATCTTCAAGAGCAGGAGCTGAAGGGTCAGACCAAAACACCATCTTCATTACATATTCATTAGAAAGACCTTACTCTACTTTTACTGCTTCAAAACACTGCAGTACAGGGTCAGCCGTCAGAGCAGACCTTCCCACAGAGATAGTGGTTCACCAGTGATAGTACTATATCTAAAACTCTGGTGGTTTACACGTGAAAATATCAGTTGAAAGCAGTAGTTCCCTCTTTAACACATTTAAAGGCGTACTGTAGTTTTGCATCTCTGTTCATACAAGACTAAAGAACTTGCTACTCATCTGTGCTTGCCAATATTGTGATTTTATTTTAAATCAGACATTACAGCATTTGGCTTCTTTTCAATTGATTTGAATGACATGTTCTCCTTCGGTGTTAGTTAAAGCAAGAGCTCCAAGATCTAAAAGATAAGACTATAATACTTCAGTACATCTCCTCTAAAATGCCTTTTATGTGATTTTTTTAAACTACACTGGGATTTCAACAGAAATATCAAACAGTTTTAACTTGTAAAGTGTTGGAATTTTAAGTCTCTGAATGCATTTTTCTTATGGGATGCCTCCTTTTAGAACTTAAAAATAATTTATCTATTCATTATCTGAAACTTTATATAAGATTTATTTACATAAAAGTAAAACATCCTTTTCAGCTAATTTCAAAAATGTTTGTCATTTTCTCAGCTCGAGATCTGCTGGGATAAACAAAGAGAACGTTCTGGAGCAGAGCTGGTCCAGCCAAGCTCATCACTCCTCTCTCTCTCTATCCTCTGTAATTTAAGGAAAAGGTTTAATGAAGGAGGAATCACACAGTACATTTCTTTCTTCCTTGAAATCACATCTAGATTTTATCTCACATTGTAGCTCAGTATCCTCTCGCCGCCAGTCCAGGACAGTTAACTAGTCTATTGATAACAGTGTTTTGCAGATTTCACAGTGGAAAAAACCTCCAAAGATTAGTTTTAAACTAATAGTTATCTCTTCCTGCATTTAATTCTTGCTACTATTCAGTTTAGAATATCCCAAGATTAGTTTTAAACTGAATAGTTATCACTTTCTGCATTTAATTCATACTACTATTCAATTTAGAAGGATAACATGCATTCTGAATACAGTTAGATGATTCTAAAACTTCCTTATGTTAATACAGCTTGTATCTGTAAAAAAAAAGTGTATCAGTGTAATGGTAGAAACAGTCTTTTTTAGAACATTTTTTATGTTTCAAAGAGAAAAATCACATAATTAAAAATTTTAAAGGGGGTAAAAATTGTACAGTAATGACATAGAAAATCTCTTTAATGGGGGATGGCCCAAGCCAAATTTTGCAGATGCCATGATGCAATTATACTGTAAAAGAAAATATGGAGAAAATTGTGTAGAATTTCCAAGCCAGTGGAAATACCCCAACACGCTTCTTTCCTTCTCACCATCATTATATTATTATAATTTTAAAAAGCAATTTTTGTTACGAACTTTAAAGGTTAGAAACTACATTCATTTCTATTCAGAATGTGGGAGAACAAGGTGTAATTGCTTTTCTTTACAAATGGATCTCAACTTGAGGTGAATGGGATTCAAAACCCTCCCCTGACTTTCCTATCTTCTATTTGCTAATTCAGGTGATTGTATGATAGCCATGGAAAGAGCAGGCTGGAGTGGGACTGCCAACTGGGGGTGAAACGCTTTTTTCTGCCTCTCTCTGAGTGTGGGTTTTGAGCCCCCAAGACCAGGCAGGAAAGGTGCTTCAGGGGAAGGTGTGGTGCAGACATGCACCTGAAGGTCTGTGGCCTGCTGTGTGATGCTCCTGCTGCCTGCAGAAGGGGCCGAGGTGTCCCAGTGCCACAGCCCCAGGACAAACCCTGCCTGCACGGAGCCAGCCCGGGACACTGCGGGTCACGGGCAGGGAGCCCTCTCTGCCCCTGTATCTGAGCAGTCTGCCATGTCTGACAGCTCCCTGATCCCCAGAGCACCACGACAAAGTGTCTGCAAGCTGAAGCAGGGAGGGCTGCTTTGGTTAGATTTTGATAAGGAATGTGGAGGAATAAGTTGGTTCACGTGCTGAGCTGTCCCTCTGCATCGGGCTGCTGCCTGTCTGACAAAATAGGGAGCACAGCAGCAATTTGTTGAAGACAATGTTCTAAGGCTTTTAAGAAATGCAAGGAAACAGGCTTCAAAAAGCCACCTATTAAGAGAAAAGAAGTCTGATTTCTTGGGGTCTGAGGAAAGATATGGCCTAAGATTACTTGTTTTGCATGTCAATTAAATTCTGATTTCTTTAGCTGACCAAGTACCTTAATCTGACATAATTTCAGTTTGGCTGGGATTGATCAAATAACTCAGGAAATAAATTTAGCAGATTTGGGAGAGTTTGATAGAAAAATGGAATGACATAAAGTGTGTTAGATATTGTTTCTGTATTGTAACAGTTTGTGGTCTGCCAAGAACAATGTCTGACAGATTTTTCTATACCCATGACTCCTATACCTGTTCCTGCTGTGATGCAGGAAAATCTCACTTATTTAAACCTTTGATAGCTAATTTTATATTTTCCCATCTCTTCTGTACTTTGACAACATGTGTGATGCTTATTAAGGACCTTGGAAGTGGTACCATCTTTTTTGAGAAGATTCTGTTAAAAAAAAGCAATGGAAGTATTTCTGCACATAATTGTTTACCAGTCTATCCTTTCAGCATTTTACTTTACTTTGCCACTCCTTTTGAGAGGTGTTTTTTTCTGTTTTTTGAACCAAATCACTTTCTTCCTGGCACATCAAAAGCACAGAGCACCCCTCTACTTCTCCTTTTAAACACAAAGACAGTATGAAAAGCATATCTGATTTTTAGTGCAAAATATGCAAACTTACTTCACTCTCTCTTGATAGTGTTAACAGAAATAAATAAACAGAAAAATACTTTTATAGGGGTTTGGATTGGGCAAAATGAAAACTTCTGAAGAATTAATGGGTTTTTTCTCTGCTGATAGTTTTATAGGTTTGTTTTGCTGATAGTTTTACTGGTATGAAAAAAGTTGCAAATGAGCATGAAAATGTCCAAAAGTAATATGTTAAACACACCACCCAACTGCTCATCCCTTGCAGAAGATATAGTGGGTGTCTGCAGACTTCACACATCATTCATGTTTATCATTTATACAACAGGGCAGCTTTATTTATGCACTAGAACAGCTGTTTATGAGAATTTCACGTCTTTCATAATGTTTATTTGCCTTTCACCATGGCTTCCAAGCTCTTTCAACATAAGATCAGTGGGAAGACCTAAGTCTGTACAACAGTTCCTCTGTCTCTTCTGCATTTGTTTTCTTAGGTGATTAAAATATTTTTGTTAGACTTACTCTGTTTTGAAAAGTGTCAGCTATGGGTGAACATGTATTAAAGTTACAAATGTTCTGTCTTTTCTCAGACAGAAAACAAGCAGAAAAATAAAACAGGAAGTTTAGAGGAGTCTACAAAACTTAGTCCAAATTCCTGAAGCTTGTAAAAGTGTAATAGTTCTTTTGAACACTTGCATTGCCATAAAAACTTTATCAGGGATACAAATGGCTGTTTTATGGAGTTTTACAAAACCTTTATAAAAAAACTTTGCATTTTCAATCATGATTAGCAAACCAGTGTTCTGTTCACTTAGTACATTTCTTTGTTTTGCCCTTCTTTTCTTGTCAAACAGGTGTGTTTTACGACATTGTTCAGAGCTTCCCTCGAGTGGAGGAACACGTGGAGGTGGATTCATATGTAAGCAGCCACAGGTGGAGGAGGCACTCAGAGTCCCTCAAATCAGTGGACACCAACAGAGCCAGCATGGGGCAGGATTCCTTGGAGCCAGGGGGTTTCACAGACCTGCTGCTTGAGGAGGGACATGACAACACTACACAGATTGAGGTAGATATTCATTCCATCTGTTTTTCAATGCATTTGATTGTCTTTGACTGGGGATAAGTAAAAAGTTAGGATGTTTCCTTCAGGGAATTCAAACACTTATGGGGCAAAGTACACCTCTAGTCTTTGTAATTGTGATATCAGCACATGGAAGCTGGAGTTTTCTCTTGTCCTGAGGCTGGAGCCTGTCCTTCACGACTTTTGAAGATAGTCTCTTGAGGATATTTGGTTTTTTGCTAGAAAACAGTTGAGGGGAGTCCCATGTTTTAGTGGTTCTTGCTGGAAAACTAGAAAAGGAAGTAGTATTAAAATAGAATAAAATTGAATTCTTCTTTGAAGTTGATGTAAACACCTCAGTTTGAGAGTCTTTGCCTGGCCTTTCTGGAGAGTGATATCCAGGCAAAAAGGGAAAAAGACCCTAGCAAAATGAGAAATTAGAAGAAAATTCAGGTTGGTTGTTGAAAAAAAATTGCATACTATTTGATTTTTGGGCTTCCAAAGAATAAGATGGATTGAGTCCATCTATGTGAAGCCTTGGGACATTCTCCCTATGTTTTATAGTGTCATTCAACCCCTAATTTCTTGTTTAGCTGCCAGATAGCTCTCTGTCCTGTTTTCTTTAGTTCTTTTGTTGTTGTGGTGGCGGTGGTTTTTTAAGTATTGAGCTTGGGGTTTTGTTATTAATAAAATCTACATCCTGTTTCTCAGTAAAATAGAGCTTGGAATAAACTACACTTAACATCTTCAGTCATTATAATCTGCTTCCAAAACAACAGCATTGGGGGTTTTTTTCAGTTCTAGGAAGCTCACTCTCAGATGGGGAAAAAAAAATCAGCTTTCAGATTTTGAGTTGTTACTTACACAATAAAAAAAAAAAGGCAATGTAATATAAAACCCATGTGTAGAGAGAATGGAATCTCCACTGCATGAGCAAAAAATATTGCATTTGGAGAGGTGTGTTTTGTGCTTGTTTTTAAGGTTCCCAGTTTGCACAGCACTAATTACATTTCTGCTTGTACTAACACGAAAGTCACTGGTTGGTAAATTGTAGTTTTGAATTTCATGTTGATTTTTTAACTTCCTTTTTGCCACATGTAATCCCTATCTGCCCGTACCTGTAGCAATTCTTTTGAGCTACAACACAGATCAATCTTGCTCCTAGTTATTTTCACAGGTAAAGTGCAAGCTGTGTCAGGTACAGAGAAGTTTTAGTAGCTGATCATTTCATGGCTGACTCACAGATCCTTATGCAGTGTTTCCATTCAGGTGGGTTCCAAGCTCTTATGAAGCAAAATGGTCAGATGTCCCCCTCTAACATTTATGTATAGCAAGGCTTGGGGAAAAAATGAATGCTTGCAAATGGATATACATAGAATGGTATTTTTCCAGGAACATCTTTTCTGACAGATTAATGGCTTTACAGTGTCTTAACCTGAAAAGTTTATTGAATTCAGGTTTTGTGTTCTGTTGCAAACCTCTTTTTCTAAGGTCTTTTCAGCACAGTAAGATAACGGAGTTGTGGTTTTACACATTATTGGATTCCATTGAAAATCCCCACTACAACACACAGCATCTCACAAAAAAACCCCCTTGATGCCTGGCCTTATAGAGGAGGTAGAGTATACAACAGAAATCCACAAAGGAAGAATCCATACATTGCAGTCTTCTGCAGCTTGGCAGCTTATCAGGAGTGCTGGAGAGCTTATTGATTATTTTAAATCCTTGCTGTGTGTACATTGAAGTGCTTGCTAAAGAAAATCCTGAGAATGAGTATTACCTGCCACTTACATTTAGTGATCCTACAGGATGATGACACCTCTCCTTTACAGATATTGTTTTTTACAGATACTGTTTTCTCTGTGTTTTGTAGGGTTACCGTGCAAATGCAGACTTCTTTAATGTGAATACTGACCATGATGAACATGTTTCTACTTGATAGTAGTTGTTGTCCTTCTTTATAATGATGAGTTTACTTTCTCTCCAGCTTTATAAACCCAAAGCCTTACTCTCTCTCTCACCTCTATCCTTCCTGCAAAAAATACCAAAACAAAACCCCCAAAACAACAACAAACCAAAAAACCAAAACAAAACAAAATCCCCCCAAAAAAACCCCAAAACTAAAAACAAAACCAAAAAACCCCCTCAAAAACTAAAACAGCCAAGGGGAAAAAAAAAAAAAGGAGGGGAAGGAAGTAGGCAGAAATTTCTGGACACTGTTTAAAATTAAATATTTCTTGAGTTATCAATCCATACAGTCATAAGGTAAAAAAATGGTAAAATCAAACCTGTGTGGAGCACAGCTTAGTTCCACTCAATTTCCTTTTATTTTAAGGTAATGACACTTTTGATTAAGTGTTTCCCATTGGAGTTGCTGGAATTGTTCTGTAACTGCACAGATTCACCATGCTGGATCAACTATCAGCCCTCATCTGAAGGGTATTTTAACATCAGCTTGAGTGGGAGCATGAAGTGCAGATCTTCTGAAGTTCTACATGCAAGTGCATTGTAGATTGGCTTGTCACACCTTTGCAGTAGTCAGAGTGGATCTCCTCCTGTGCATAGAAAAGATGGTAATGGTGAGATTCCCTTTGGGGTGCAGCTCTCTGGTCCAAATGGAGCAGTGTAGCCACCAGGGAGCCCAGGTGTCTCTCTTCACATTTCTGGTTTGCCTCCTGCATTTGTTTGGCTCTGTGATTCAGGAAAGGACTCACACAGAATGATATACACATTCCTGTTCTCTTTTTAATTAAAGATGCTCTCTTGCACTGGTCTTAAACTAAATTGCAGCGACCAGCCGAAGCAGTGGTTAAAACTGTTTGGTGTGCTAGGCCTTCAGAAAAGAGCAGGGCCTTGGGAAGAAGATCTCCAGTTCCCATTGTGTTGCTGGAGGACAGGAATGTTGTGGTCCACAGGTGCAGTGTTGTGGTGGCACAAACTCACAAAGATGGATGTTGCCAAAAGAAAAGCAAAGGACGTAGGTTTCTGCTGCAAGCCAGATAGGAGCCCTGATAGCTAATTGTAAACTACAGGGTAAAATTAACATATAACTCTCTTAAAACAGTATGATAATCTTGGAAGTGCTCCTACTTTAGAAGGATTCTTGTGTTGTGGCAAATAGAGAATATAATGTTGCAAATCCAAAAACCTCCCAAGGATAGAGGTTATTTGCAATTGGTGCTCTCGAGCTCAAAGGCAGAAGAGGTTTTAAGAGACTTATTATAATTCCCATTATATCAAATAGCTAAAGAGAGAAAGCTCTGAAGAGGGACAAAATAGTGGCATAAAAAGAGTGAGATCCCATCTTATATAGATGGGTGCAAATGTTACAGTCTGAGAAAAATTCCCAAAGCAGATAGCCTTGGACAGTTAAAGAAGTATCTAAATCAACTGTAAGGGGCAGCCCCAAAATACAGGATTCTGGTGATGCATTGCAACAGGCTGTCTTCTTGGCTTTGTGGCAAATGCAAGTTTCAGAGGGTCTCCGTGGAAGACAGGAGCATCCATGACTAAGCCATATCTCTTCCCGAGGATCACAAAGCCAAACATTAAAGCCTTCTGCCTGGAAAAACTTCGGGATTGTCAGAATTCTTCTTTCTAGAGAGTTTGTTTCTCAAATTTCTGGAATTTCACAGTGTCATGATTTCAAGCCTGGCTTTCCTTTTTTTTTTTTTTTTTCCCCTCCTGTGTTTCTTAAGATTATTTTTTTCCTGTTTTGAGGGTCAAGGTTGTTTTGGGTTTTTGCTTGTTGTGTAATATACTGCGTTTGTTTATTGTGCTCAGGATATTTAGAGGTGCCTTTTACTTATGATAAATAGAGCTTAGGAAATGCAACATGTCAGGTGGAATTTGTTGCTGCAAACACTCTTAAGTCCTTGTAAAAGCAGTGAGTGTGAAAATACATCTTCATGATTATGTCTGGATTGGCGTGTCTTCTTTCAAGCAAGGAGAAAAATAAGACAAATATACTACCTTTCTTCATATACTCTTGTAAAAAAAATTATGCTCTGTAATCACTCGCTTTTATTAAGTAGATTAGTATTACTATTGTTAAAATAAACTCATCTTCATGGTGATGATGCAACCAGTTGTTCTATTAATCCCCAAAGCCCTGTGGCCATATAGATAATGAAGGTGGGTATCAGAGGTTCTTGTTGCCTGTTCATTTTTTGCATTACTGAGAAAGAAGCTGATCTCTGAAATGAATCTCATATGGATGCTGGTTCCCCAGTGTTCACCACTGAGGGATCCACAAATCCATTCCTGTTTTGCCATGGTACTTTCTTATGCAGGTCTGGTTACTGAGCACTGGAAAAGGCTTAATAATGCAATAATATACAACTAATTCATTAATGTACAATTCTGTATTGCACAAATGTTACATGATAATTTTTCCATAGTTTAAAATGTGCATCATTTTTCAAGTGACTTCCTGTGTTTTTTAGCTGTGTGTAGCTCCATACAGAACAGATTGTCCCTCTTTATGTATAGCTTTGGTCTCTTTATCACAGATCTTCCTTGTGACTGTAGTCACACCAGTGCAGGGTGAAGCATGGACAAGAAAAATACAGAGAAATTGAACTGGAGAAGTCTCTGATATATAGTTTGCATTGTCATGACCAGAAGGTGAAAAACTTTGCAAAATAACTTTAGATCATGTGAATTACTTTCAAATTTGCTGCCACTGTATAGAGATACTACATCAAAACAATAGTCTTTCACAAACTTCAAATATCAAAAATAAATCCAGCAATAAAATAATAGATTAAATCATAGTCAAGCTTGAGCTGAGTGCAGTAAAGTTTTATTGCTTTGCACCAGCAAAAATGTGAGGAAAAACATAATTTTTCATATAAAGTCTTAGAACAGAAAGAATGATTGCTGCTGTATGACAGAAGAAGATTCAGTTCTGAGAAAAAGCCAGCATGCTGAGCATGCTAAATCAAACCAAACTCAGCTGTATCTCATTTTCCCCACCCCACCTAACATACTACTTGCAAGCACAGAAAATTGTGGCTATTTCAGTGCAAAATACCTTTTGTTCTGTATTGAAGTAATTCATTTATTCCTGTGGATGTCACTGATATATCCTGCTGTGTATTGCTTTTAACTAAAATAGAATTGTTGCCAACTAAAGTCACCCTTCTTTCACTGTTTCTCTCTTTTCTTTACTTTCTCTAGATGTTGTTTGAAATGTAAATTTTAGCAGCACCAATAGTTTATACCTGGAAAGTGTCTTGCCCCTGTTGGAACAACACTTGTGGATTTCCTACTGATAAAAACCAGTCTTTTGCTGGATTTTGCTACTGACCCAGAGTCTCTGCCCAAAACAGAGCTTCTCCTGTATCAGTCCCAGTCACTCATGAAAGTGAAGATGCCTAATTCTGACTGGCAAAAACAACAGAAGGGATTGAATTTTACAGCCTTTGGGATTTGAGAGCAATTACTCTCAGCTACTGACAGCAGTGTCAGCATGCCCACTGCTGTATCCCCACTGCAAGTCTCAGTAACGAAGAAAATGAATGGTTGAGATTAAATTTCCCTCAGCTGGACAAATGATAAGGCAATTCTGTGATTACGTCTCTAATGCACTGTATTAAAAGTAGAAAAACTTGTCTGTGCAAAAAAGAAAAAACTCAAGAGTATTATAGTCTCCTACTGAACTGTCAGTTTGGCCAAGCCTCCCTCTGTCCTCTGTTTTGTTCCTTCTTTTTTAATTTTTTTTCTTCCCATCCCAATGCTTTAATGCCAGTTGCATTTGAAGGACTTAGAAAGAGCAGTGTTAATAACACTGTACTCTGAAACAATGGTTCCTCCAAGTTACTGACAACCATAATCTGTATTTAAGAAAAAATCCTTATTATCACAGTCTAATGGGTACTTCTGTTCTTTTTCCTCATCCCAAGCTAAGGGAGTGTCCCCCCTCTACTTCTAAAATCTGTTTTCTGACTTGCAATTTTTAGAGCCTTTAATTGCCTGTGTAAAGTTTCCTCCTTACTTTACTTACCTTTTAAATTTATAGTTCAAATATGTCTTAAATAGTATTTGTATCTTCCTTCCCCTGTCAATGATCCTCAACAGTGCAAGTTAATTCCATGGGCAACATTTCTTGTATAGCCTTTTAGTTTAATAATATCAGGGATGCTATTGACCCCTCCACCACTAGGACAGAATTCTTCTCATAGTGCATAGTCACATTTTAATGCAGATTATGAAATATCAAAGTAATGCATAGTCAGTACAAAGGTTTAACCAGATTTTAGGTTTCAGTTGAAGCATTAAAGTGAGGACAAATGAAGCTTTGTAGAACAGAAATTTGTCAGAGGAATTGGCTGATTCTTTAGAGAGCAAAAGAACAATACTTCTGCTATGAAATTTGTATTTAAAAAGGTGTGAGGGAAAAACACTAACTAAAAACCTGAAGCAACAATCAATTTTAGTTTGGGTACCTGCTTTGTGATGTGGCTTCATTTTAGGAACAGATGCTAGACTATATTATCAAGCTCAAATAATATTTAGCCCTTGACTGAAATAAGGGAAACATTAGATTTTGGCTAAGGTTCATTTAAAGTTCTATGTCAAGAAATACACTTTAATTGATTTAATTACATGGCTGAAGCTTTCCAAGTCTACTTGCAAAATCGTTATCATAACAAAAGTTATATTCACTCTTATTTTCACTTTTAGGGATGTATAATTATTTCTTGTTCACAGTTAATAATTATTACATCACATGGTTTTTGGTGTATGTGTGATTTCTGGCATATGACTCATTCAAGAGAAGGAGGAAAAATCTGGGTTCTTCTTGTAGGCCTGCAAATATTTTTCACAGTCTTTGATCAAACTTCAGTTACATAGCATAGACCTGGAACTTCCAGGGCTAAAACAACTGTGACTAAAATACATGGTTTTACAGTTGAAGGTGACATTGCACTGGATTTTCAGCCATTTCAGGCCCTATCTTTTATTGCCTTTGGCCATGTCACTTGCACAACACATGCAGTTGTCCTGCTGCCTTTAAGCCAATGTAACTTTAGTCCAGAGTCTCTGTTGGAATATGTGCTGTTCACTCTCTGATGTTTCCATAACGTTCTAGAGGATTAAACAAATGTCCCATATGGTTCCTTTCTACTCCACATCATGAAACTGCAAAAGGCCTGGGGCTCATTTACACTGGATGTTGTGGATGTCAAAATTTGCAGAATGAGGCAAATTCTTGGAAGACAATTTTGTCACAGGTTATTAAACACAAAGGGAGTTTCTGAAGGGCAGATTACTGGACCCTAGGGAAAATGGGGAATTGCCATTGTTTGCTCTGGGTCCCCTACGCTCACTGGGCTTCACACAGACAGAATCATGGAATATCTTGAGTTGGAGGGGACCCCCAAGGATCGAGTCCAATTCTCTTTCCCAGTCAGTTCTGAAGACCACATGAAGATGTTTGACTTAAGAAAGTCCAGCTGTTCTTGTGGTTTTTTTAGTATCCATTTACTAGATTAAGTTAAATATTATGTTATTATTTTCATATTGGGGAGCTTGAAAGTTACAGTGGAAATTAAGGATGTATTGGAGGAAGGATCTTGGGGTGTGCTGAAACAGTGCCAGTACACTGAAACCATTGCAGATATATCTTTTGTCTTCCATTTAGCAGAATGTTTAGATGTCGTATTTTTGCTGTAGGAGGGCAAAAAATTTGTGTTAAGGCTAAGTTTTATAGAATTTTCTTGCTGTATTTTAATTAACCTTTTTTTTTGCAGAGGTTGTTATTGTTATTCTAATATGTTTTTTCACAATTTTCAAGAGTTTATTTTAGAAAATTAGCTTGTTACTTTGGAGATGGAGAATGTAATCTATTTTCAGAAAAATCAAATATACATTTTTCCAACTGAGTCAAGGGAAAAAAAAAGTTTCCTTTTCATGTACTCCTAGGGAAATTATTTGAACTTTCTCTTCAGATGATGTCCTAAGACAAACTAAAATGTCTGGAAATTAGTGCTAAATGTAGTATTTAGCTGATAAATTTTAATCATTATAAAGAAGAGCCAGAAAGTGAATTTTTCTAGGAAGCAGCACAGATCATACAGGAAATGTCCTAATTCTCTGCTCTTGCTAAATTACACAAAAAGTATGTCACCTGCAATTAGAAACAGGATCTGGGATAATCATTAATTTACTCACTATTTTCTGCTTATCCAGCTGAGTTTTTCGCCAGTGATGTCACACTTTTTAGCCAGCCAGCAGACTGAAATATCACAGTCTTGGTTTTTTTCAGGCTTTCTGTTTCAAAATGCTAAACTAGGCAAATGCCTCATATATCTTTTTCTTTTGAATATACAGATTGCTCACTTATATCAAGGTCATCTTAACACTTTTACTGGGTCTTGCTGCAATGTTCAGCTGGACTGAATGCATTGCCAACCCTGTAAATAGTGTTGTAGCAATAAGCCTGTCAACGTTTCAAATATTCTCAATCTAAACTCAAGAAGTGATGGTTCTGCTAATAACTTTAGTATAGCTGGAAAGGGAAAGGCTGGAGGAAAGATTTATTCTCCATTTCCTTTAGGCTTGGGAGGAGAGGCCAGAGAAGGAAAGAAATTAAAAGGTAGCTTCCCAATTCTAAATAAGAGAACTCCATTGTACTCCTGAGTTCATTTCCACGTGCTTAGCTATGTTGGCACGCAAGGCATTTAATTTAACACATTGATGAGAATGAATCCTTATTGCAAGGAAGGAGACAGAGAATTCAGAATTTAACAGCATCTGCCTCTGAATTTTCTTAATGATAATATTTTACTTTTCCATATCCTTCATCTCCAACTTCCTAACACATATTCCAGAATGGCGGAACTCACGACTGAAAAGAGCCATGAGCAGAATCAACAGACCTTGTACTTTCTGAATTAATTATTTCAGTCATACATGCCTCAGCTCTTGCTTGCAGGGATTTGCTGAAAATAGATTCAACTTGTGAAGCTGAATATTAGCATGACTGTGAAGGCTGGAAAGTCTCTTCTTTACCAAGCACTTCCTTTCTGACCCTTTTAACCGTGTTCACCTGGAGTGTCCTCAAGAGAGGAGACTTGTATCAATTTGGTCATGCAAAAAAAAGCAGATTATGTTCATTTCTACCCACGCAAAGCAAACAGCCTTAGCTAATTTAACAGCACTCAGCAAATTGTGCATAGCTGGTTGGAGCAGGGAGTGAGGGTGAATACTTTACCAATTTGTTTGTGCAGAGGAATTTGGGTAAGTAAGTAAAAAGTTGTCACACTAAGCCACACAATTCCAGTTTGGATAACACCAGTCCTTAGGGAGAGTTTTTCAAAGCTGTAGGAATTCTGCTGACATTGATGGATTACTCAGTGTCTCTCCAAAACTTTCATGTTTCTTTAATATTGGAAAGTCAATTATCTGTTACCCCAAAACAGTAACAAATGTGGCATGTAAACAGATCAGTCCATTGTTTCAGATTTGGTCAGACACTTTCTTTGATGCTGTAAATTTAGTATTTTTGCCAAAGCCAATGAGCTATCCTCATTGTGATTGTATGAGTTATAGAGACTTTTCAAAGAGAATAATAAATGGGACCAATGCTCAAAATTCATATCAAGAGGGGATCAGAGTCAAGAAAGTTACATTTGTAAAATATTCATTTGTTCTTCCAAAAAGGCCAGTTAAATGTTTTCAATTGCTGAAGAAAATGCTGATGAAACTCTTAAGAGCTGTAGTATTTCGTACATACAACAGAAATAACTAATGGAATACATGGGATTTTCTGGGGGTTTTTTTCTATAACACTGACATGCATTCATGTGCAGCATGTCTAAGTGTTCACAGACCATCACTACAAAAAAAAAAGTGTACTTATTTCTGGAAAACAAAATTGGCAATAGGAGATCTTGGAGAGTGTGCAGCAAATTGCAGTGTGAATAACGAGGGGGAAAAATGGAAAAGAATTGCAAGCATAGTCCCCTGACCTTTCAGTGGCACAATATTTAACAAAAGTAAGAGAGATGTAACAGGGTTACTGGAGGTTTGCTTCATGCATTTGTAGTAAGCTGCATAATTCTTCACAATTTCCTACTAAAATTTTTAAATAAATGAAAGCATCATTTTCTGAGCATTCTTTCTGTAACCTTAGCAACAAAAGTAGGAAGAGGGAGAAATTGCAGATGGAAATCCTATCTGTCTGATCTCATCTAGGTGGAGCAGTAAATGTCTTGAGGGATAAAATGTCAAGATCTCTCAGAGGCATTCTACTCTAGTACAGATAACAAACCAAGCTGTTCCTCAGGTTCTTCCTGCTCCAGGCAAAGTATGGATGCCTCTCCTCTTGTGGTGTATGAAAAGTATCTTTCAGTGCTAGAACAGACATGATCTGGCTCCAAAGTGCTACTGCTTAGACCTGGCTTACTTAGGTCAACAACCTGGTGGGTGTTTGTTTTGAGGGTATAACTTTGGGGACATCATATTTGCTGGCACAGGGGATTATAACAAGTTTGGTGAGGAGATTTGGAATATCTTCATTCCATAGTCATAAGCTAGTGCCCCCAATGTCCCTATTTGTCTAGAAAACAAAATCCCCAACTCTTTGTTGAGTCAAAGTTACTTACTATGTAGTTGAAAGGAACAGCAATTCATTCCTGAGAATTTTTTTTTCAATAAACCTGGAAACAGAATTTCAGTTTGATCATTTAGTCACTAGCAGTGTATACAGTGTTGATTTTCCTTATGTTATATCAGCCATATTATTCTATCACCTTGGAAATCAAAGTAATTTCTTAAATACACTGCAGAGGTTTTGTTTCTTATATAAATATTCAATAAAGGGTCATACACATCTGTAAATTGCTCCAATAATGAACATGAATTTAATATTTATATGGAATATTAGGTGACTGTGATTGCTAAAAGACACTGGAGTCTACACAAGTGCTTTTCTTTCTTAGTTGTAGTTCATATTGAAATTGGAAGTGAAATTCAGCTCTTCAGTTTGGAAACCTAAGTTTAGATGCATGTGGCATAGACAAGGAATATGGATGTTTTTACCAGGGCATGTGGTGGTAGGAGAAGGGGAAATGGCTTCAAGAAGATAGGTTTAGATGAAGTATTAGGAAAAAGATGTCTTTGCCATGAGGATGGTAAGGCCCTGGAAGAGGTTGTCCAGAGCCATTTGGATGACTCATCCCAAGAAGATTTCAACAGCAGGTTGGATGGGCTCTGAGCAGCCTGGTCTAGTGGAAAGTATCCCTGCCCATGGCTGGGGAATGGGAACAAGATGATCTGTAAGGTGTCTTCCAACACAAACCATTCTGTGATCAAAGTTGATGGAAATTTAAGGTGAAAGGTGCCTAGCTATAGATGTCTGATATAATTTTAGTCTGTGGTTATACTGAATGGTCCACTGCCACTCCTGTAGGATAAGGGTCAGCTGTAGGTCCTGAATCATATCTGCAATATTCAGATGCCTGTGGGTTCCTCCAGTGCTTAGTCAATTCGATCTCACCCATGGTCAGTACAGGCAGTGCAGTTAAAGTGTGTATTTGGATTATTCTAAAGTGGAGCTGAAGGAGCAGGCAAATCTTCACTGACAGCATTTAATAGATCTGTGGTTCTGATGATGAGTGCTTACAAACCCAGCTCTCAGGTAGAGAGCTGCACCAAAGTATCCAACCTGCATACCGAATAACATCCTGCTCATCTACCTAATTTTTTTAATCTGACTCTGAAGAGAAAAAAAATTGGATTTTTTTTTTACAGATATACTAATAAATTGTATCAAACAAGATTGTATCAGGGTCAAAATGTTGAGATTCCTCCTCTCTTTTCCATCTTCCTATCTTATTTGCCAGTCCACCAATCCCATTTATTTGGGTTGATTTGAAACACAAGTAAAATCTCATGTCTTCATCTTTCACTGGTTTTCAGTGCTTAGATGTTTTGCATACCTTCTGTTGCTTGAAATTGTCCAAAGGCACCTTTCAAGTCAAAAGTAATTCTGTAGTGCCTTGTGGTTTTTCTTCTTAGTGTCCTGTATTTAGATGAAAGACAAAAAGGGGAATACAAGCTTATGCAATATTCCAGTTTGGATCAATCTACTCTGGAATAACAATATAGATTTAGAAGTTATACACAAGACAAAATAACATCAAAACCAAAACAATGTGTTAGTATAATTTTGAAATATTTGAATATATTGGGTCAACTGCACTCTAGGTTAACTTGAAGGGAATACTTTTCAGAGACAAGAGAGAGAATATACTATTTAGCATCTTGATCTTGTCTGGATAATTATGAAGTGCACAGAGTATTCCTCTTAAAACAAACAGTGCAGATTCTGCAGAAAGCTTGTTTGGAGCCTGATGTCAGGCAAAGGCAGCAACTTGGACACGCCTGTCTAGGCAACATGTAACTCATCAAGCATCTCAATTAAGTATGATGTCTTAGAGTTGTGGCACGAGAGTTCTCATGGGATTTATTTATTTTATTGAGCGTGACTGCAAGATCTGATAAAGAAGCATGTCTGTGACAAGTCCCTAAGAAATGTGGCTGTTGATAACAGTTTGGTGAAACTGTGTATAGCATTTTTTTTAATATTGTTCTGTACACAATCCAGACTGAAATGCTGTTACAGATGTATATGGAAAAATACATGTGAATAAAGAAAAATGCAAACTTTTCCAAACAAAAGAGCAGTAGAAATTCCTAACCACTTCCATAATCACTTTCTCTGTAAGCCATGAATGGTGATTTTGAAATCTTGCATATTGATTGCAGATTTCAGCCAGTCCCATGTTTTAGTAACTAAAGCTTCATGTGTGTTGCACATGAGGGCTCAAGTAGAAAGTGCTGTGGTTAAATAAATTACCAGGTTTTTTGTAATCAGCTTAAGACCAGTGCTCCCCAGGGAAGCCATGGTGATGCAGTTTGTCCTGTGATGCCCAGGTTCTCTGATGGGCATGGTGCAGCTATATGCTCACCAGCACACAACTGGACCAAACAGCATGACTTTGGCAAAGGCTGGGGCTCAATGAGGTGTGTGTGGGACACCTTTAAAAGCTTCAGAATAAGCTTTATGCCTACGGGTAAAATGCTACTGCATTAATTAGCCTGTGCTCTAGCTTGTATCAGCAATTTTGGCTCCAAACCCTGACAGATTCCTGAAACACAATATCAACATCTCAGGAACTGCATCTCACACCAGTGAGCATGGAGGCAGCTCCAAACTATACCTGCTAATATCAGCTTGATACTTCAGATCCGTAATGCTTTCCATACCAGTTTATATTTGCTCTTTCTCCTCTTCATGTGAGGCGTCAGAGTTCTTGGCTGGATGTTGGTTGCTGTTTTCCTTGCAATTCTTCCAATAGAGAAGTGCCAAAGAACAGGAAATAAGGATGATTTACATCTCCTGACATTTGAATATAAAGTGGAGGAGTACATAGGCTACAGAGGGTTTAAAGTTGCTCTAATACCTGGGTGAAAAAAAAGAAGTGTGTGTATAATATTAAACTGAACTTTTATATTTAGGAGGAGGAAAAAATTGCCCAAGAGTGGCTCTAAGTAGGTCAAAGTACATATGCTCAGAAACACACTGTCTTGTGTGTTTTGTTATATTCCACACAGGAAGTGGATCTTTAAAAGACTAAAATACTAAATCTTTAAAAGCTAACTTGACAAAAATGTAGTTATTTATGGTATTATCCGGAGTCATAAGCCTCCAAGAATAGAGCTGGTAGCAGATGTGGTTCATAACCACTAATGCTCTGCAGTCTAGACCTGGCAGATAGGTTTTTATGTTTGTGAAAAGTCATTTTTGCAGTTTCAGGAACCCTTCAGTCATATATACATATCTAGAAATGAGAATATAAACTCTAAAACCTGTGTCATAATTACACCAAAATAAAATTTCTGCTAGACATTTTTTTGGACATTGTATTGAAATGGTTCTTTTTATTTTCTTTTAGTGGAGAGGATGGTACAGAGCAGTTAATAAAGATGCATTTTTGGGATTTCATTTTTCAGACTTCTGCTCCAGCAAATCAGGAACAAAACTGCATAATAAATTTTTCCCTGTAATTGGGTTTTGAGTGACTGGTGATTTGGCTTTTTTCCTTTCTTAAGTAAGGCATTACAGAGATTTTTGCTCTTTTGAAGCTTGTCTCGTATGACAAGACAGTCCAAAGGGCTTTATAAGCCTGCTGTAATGACCCCTAAATAGACTGACAGTTTTATAGCAGTCCCCAAGAGGGAAGCTTCCTTTCAAAAGCAGCTGAATATCATGGAAAAGGCAGTGACTCCACACTGACTTTTCACAAAGCTGGAAAGACTAAATGGCTTTCTGGATTAATAACGGTTTTATGGCATCCTTCTCTTGCAGAATGTCTGTCAGCATGTGTGACTCTCCATTATAGGTGCTGTCAGGAGCTCAGAAAAGTGCAGTTTAAAACCTGGGAGCTTAAGTTTTTACAGAACTATGTAAGGCCTTGCATCTGCATGGGGGAGAGAAATGTGAGCTAAATCCTTTATTTCATCTCAGCTGATGACAGCATTTAATTTTTGCCGTAAAAACCTCTGGATGTAAATCTGTGAGATTCTGGGCAAAGTGATTTCTATATCAGCCCTAGTGAAAACCAGAGAGAGAGAGAGAGATCTACACACAATAGGCTTTCAGGACTCTGCAGAGTACTCATGTAGCCTCTTCTTGGAGAATATAACGTGAGATGACATTCTTAATACCAATGCACTCAGACACAGCATATCCTCTTCAGTTACACTGGGCTCCTCTCACTCATTAGTCATTATATTAGCTGTTCAAAATGGGTTTGGTTAGGCTTTGTGTCATAAACAATGATATATTCATAAGCAATCTTCCAGTTCTGCTGGTGGTCGATGTCAAGCGTGTATGCTATGCCCATATTGCTATATATTCCCTTGGTTTTCCCCATATCAGACATTATTTTAAAAAATGAGAAAAAAAAAAAGGCACCAGATTGCAGCTTTGTCCCTATGAAAGCAGCAAGTCACTGTAAAAGCACTTCTCTGAATTGCATGTTTCCTCAGTAGATTCATACAGAACAAAGACCTCTGTTGAGAAACTGAACAGCAGAGAGTTTATCCTTGATGCAAAGTGCTTATGGAATTGGTAATTCTGAGCACCTCAGAACAAATAAGCTTCCTGAGCAGAGCCCCTCTGTAAAGGGTATTGATATTGTATCCTCTGTAAGATTTTGATGTTGTAATCCACATGTAGCTTACCTACCCAAACTGGGGCTTTCACGTTTTGAGAGGCCAGTTCAAGTTAAGTATTCCTCAGGGTTCTTTGACTATCAGATCCTATAAACCTGTAATCATAGCGTTGCTATGTTATGACTGTAACTACAGTGTTCTGTTAAAATTAGTTATGTGGCAGCAGCATGCAAAGTGTCTCTATTCCCATTTTCCCTGGCCCTAATCTTCCCACTAGGACCCCATCTCAGGATAGGTTGTCATTTCTTGTACTGTCTCATCTCCTGTGCTAATGGCTGGTATACTAGGGATGTTCTCCATGTGTCCTTGCCACCTGCCCTTGTCTCAGTCAGTGTCTGCCTGAAGAAAATGTGAATAAATGAGGGAAATCACTTGCAGCACCATACACACATGCTTCTCCTGCCCAGGTAGTGCCGAGTGTGACCATGCATCTCTCTATCCCCTTCTCAGGGCCCAAAAACGTGCTATTGAGAAGAGGCTTCCCATCACCTGCAATGCAGAGCTAGCTCAAGTCCTATCCAAGCTGTCACCTCTGTTCTCCCACTTGGGCTGCTTTTAGCTGGTGGGGATTAATAACACTCAGAAATCTAAAAGCAATTTTCTACCAAAAGTCTGAAACAATTCAGACTTCACTGAAACAATTCACTTTTAGCTGTATTTTACTGACATGATAGGCAGAGATACCATAAGAGAGTAGCAGCGTTACTTGTGATTGGGTAAAAGTACAAATAGTTTTGAGGAAGCCATTTTGGCTGTACACGTGCAAGGGCATGTTGTTGTTCATTTAAACAGAAAGGGTGTTTTGGTTCTACAAAATGCATTGTCAGAACAGCTTTATTCCCTAGGGAAATAATTTTAATTGCTAGCTTATTTCCTTTCTCTAAATACACAAAGAAGTATTGTTATCTTTGCTTTTTTGCTGAAAAGTAATCTGTTTTAAAATATATAATTGCATGTTTTCTACTTTCAGCGTTTTCATTGTAGTCTACAAATGCACCTTTTAGAAAACACTTCTCTGATTAATTTCAATGTTTGTATTCAGAAGTAAAGACTATTTGAAAGTAGTAATTGGTGATAAATTTTCTAGCAGAAATTTCAGTTAATTTAAAAACAAACCTAGTCTGTGAGTTTGGCAATATTTGAGCAATTTGTTAACATATTTTTTAAAAATCAGATACCAGTCCTTCCATTCACAGTGATAAAATTAGGCATCTATAAAGTCAACCACCATATCCTTGAGGGCTTCAGTGTTTTTATGTTATGTTGCATCTCAGTTGAAGCTGGAAATGCAATTTCAATAACTAGCATATTTAAAGGGACAACAGTTATCAAATTAAATGCAGTCTTGCTGTCTTCTATTGCATCTGGCAATAACTCATGACACTTGAAAAGGAAGAGCTGAAGGATCCTTGGATGAGGCAATTGATTGATTGATCAATTGATTGATTAATTTTTCATTGATAATGTCACAAACAATGTTCCAGTACTGGGAGAAAGCAGCCAAAACAATCTGCTGAAATGTAATGGCCATCTGGTTGGCTGATCCATAATAGTTTTCCTTGTGAGTGTCTTTCCTTTTCCTTTTCCCTTCCCAGAGAAAGCAAAACATTTTCTACAACAGACTATTGTGCAACAGCAGAGCTCGTTCCTGGGTGTGCTGTCTGCTTTTTCTCTGGTTGAAGTTATTAGTTTTCTTCAATTACAGCCTTACACAGAGAGAGCTTGAGAGATGGCAGAACTTGTTCAGTAATGTCTGTGGTTTGCATCAAATTGAATCCAGTATTTAAAAACAAAATATTCATGCAGTTGGATTCAACAGCAACTCTTACTCCTAAATCTTACTTGATAATATCCTCTGTTTCCTGAAGATTTATCTTACTTTTCAGTTTCTATTAAAGAAAAAATGCAACAGGAAAAGAATTAAATCTAAAATGTCCCATGTTTACTTATGTGATTGTATCATCATAGAATCATGGTGTCTTCACTGAGAGGGAACTTCATTGTTTCATGTTTGTTTTGGTACTATTTCCATGTATATATTTGGCCAGAATTCCAGTTACTAATTGTAACTAATGTCAGAGGCATAATGTAGTTATTACTTTTAAATATCACATATAGTTGCTTTATGGTATCTTGATGGTGAAAGATCACATCACACATTAATCTGTTAAAGGACAGCAGTTACTGATGAAATGAGTATGTGGTGCTTGGACTGTATTTGGGATTATCCGTATGTGTTATGTATGGAATGGAAGTGAAGTCTGAATTTGACAAATACTGAACACCAAGTATTTAAAGAAGGCTTAATCTTCAGCTGTGCTGTGTTTTTACAAGTAGTGCATGTATTCAGCTTTCCTGAAAAATTCAGTGGTATTTGGACAAGTATGAGAATATATTCAAGGTGTCATCAGACAATATCCCTGGTGAAAGCTAAGAAATTAATCTCTACAATCAACAATAATATGGCAACTCAGCATCAAGTATTGCCTAAGGTTGAAAACAACTTATTTCCCCAAAACAAAGGTGTTATGAGATGTTCTAATAAATATTCCCTTTATACTCACAAAAGTTGCCAACAGTAATCCTCATACTGGGGCAAAGAATATCTGGAAAAATCCTTTACTTTAATGCTGTACTGTTTCATAGAAGAAAGGTGCTTTGTACTTCATATACAAACAGAATTTGGACAGGATTTCACATCTAGAGATACAATGGGAGATAATGCTCATATCCCCCAATACCTGAAAAAGAAAGAAAAAAGGAAAGCTTTCTTGAAGCAGTAAAGGATATGTTCTCTGCTTTCTCTGCATGTCCTTACTTTTAGTAACATGCTTCTATGTCACTAATAGAGACTGAAAAAATTATTTCTCTTCATAATTGTATTTTTATATAATTCTGACTATCAGCAGAACTCTAAATCTGTCTCATATAACTATTAAAATTATTTCCTTCATTCAGGAGTTTACATGCAAATTTAGTAAAATTTCTTAAATATATTTCCATCTTCTTATGTAGTACCTACCTGTAGGGAATGGAATATATTGTGAAGCAGATACAATCAGCCAAAGAATATAAACAGGTCTGACAGAATGAAAGCTCAAAGGTATCTAATGATACCAATAAAATCATATTTATTAAAGACTCCAACAATTTCATTTCCATGGTAATGCAAATTAGGAACTATGAAAGCAGAGACTTGGAACAGAAGCTTGGATCCTAAGCTTACTGGGAGCTCCCAAGCTGCTCACATCAACTTTAGTAGTTAGCTGCATGTGCCTTTTTGTTTCAGATTGTAAATTTACAGATGACATTAAGAAAAATTAGGATGTGAGAGAGAAATAATTAGTATTATTTCAATTATTAGTATATTCATAAAATACATCTGCATGAAGCCTATGAAGAGGAATTCTGTCTTCCTTCTACCATGCAAGTAGAAGATAAATAATCTAAGATCCCAGAACAAATAAATAATCTAAGATCATCTAACTTGACGTAAAATACTAAATGAGACTTTTTATACACAAAATTTGGTAGACATAAGTAATTCCTCACACAGTACCAAAATCTTGAACTGAAAGCTATAATTTAAGTGTTTGATTTACAATCTATTTGATGAATCTGCTTTAAGCATTGGTCAAGATATCATTTAAAACATTCTTAAAGAGCTACCAACTAGGCTCAGTGCTAGAGCCTGCTAGTTGTGGAGATAGGGGCTTAGGTACTAGAAATTAACTGGGAAAGCTTTTTCAGCTATAAAAATTGAAATGCAAAAAACTTTGCAGTTTTGACTACAGTTTAAATATTGCATTATTATCTGAAACAAACTGTTTGGTAATTATTTGTTATTTGTCTCTGGAGCTCTTTCCTTGAGATTTTGTATCCCTTAAATGTGACCAGTATTTACTAAGGACATTTTTTCAGAACGGTAAATTGGATTGGGAATATATATTTTTTTCCCAAAACCTTTTCATTTACAGTACCTCTATTGTATACATGACAGTAATAACTGTTTCTGTTGGCCATTAAAGGAGGAAAGAATTGGGTAAGGTGGATGGCTTTTGTCATTTTCCTGACAGTATAGTTTTAATGATGTTTACTTGGGTGACTAAACTAAAGCTGGTGAAGCTGTTAGAAGCTGCCTCAGAATTGTTACTGAGATTTACTGGACATGTAAAGTACATCCTGGCATGCAAAGTACAGCAGAAGACACAGAAATTGTCAAGGAGAAAATAATGTGGTTATATCTGTAACAGCTAAAGTAAGATGCATCCGTAACAATGTCAATGTAGGGTCAAATCCAGCTGAAACAGGATTTATGGTCAATAGGTTCAATCTAGGACCTGAATGATGTTGTTAGACCAGAAGTCCTTGCCACAGATGTCTCCAGCTCAGGATCATGTTAGCCAGGATGGGCTGTGTGTGATCTGGGGTTGTGGGGAGGGGATGTCAGATCTGCTTGGTAGCATGGCCTGATTTGAGGGTGCTCCCATGTGGATACAGGAGCTACAGCAGGAGAGGAATGTCTCCATCACCGGGGTAATTCCAAACTCTAAGTCCTCCTCTTCAATTTTCCATAGTAATGTTTATTTTCTGAGTTTATTTTAATTTTCAAACTCTATCATCGAGGCTTTGGGGTTTTTTTACTTTGTCTTACAAGGGGAGGAAGCAAGGATGGAACTAAGAAATGTTACCATGTACTACTTTTATAGCATTACTTGTAGCTATTCAGCAGAAAGCTGGCAATGCTGTTGGTTTAAATATTTTGTGGTTGCAACAGCTTGGTCTGAGTAAAGGAAGACTGGGAATCTGAGAGGAGTTTCATTTCTTGCCTCAGACCACACTTTTTTTTTTTCTTTTTTTCTGTCTTAGCTAGGAAGGTAGAGACCTTCACAGTAACTGACCTTAACAAAAATTTGCTGTGATGGGAGCACGACAGCAACTACTGTATTTTTTAAAACCTCAAGAATTATGAAGATTTCTTCCACAAATATTTGTCTGTCTTGAAGGGGCAAATCTACAGTAAACTTTTGGAGATTTAAAATAAAATAGCATTGTAAGCCTACAGCTATTGGGAATATGTCAGATGTTCTTCAATAGGATAGTCTAGTGAATTATGTTCAGAAATATTAAAAACTACAATTTCTTTAAGGTATTATCTGTGAATAGTTCTCATGGCTTTGTTAGTGTGGCCATTGTTACAGGAACTGTCCATCTTGCCTCAAAAGACATCAAACATTTCAGCAGATTTCACTGCTGTGGTTATTACATAGCCTGTATGATTGGCATTTGGGATAGTGAACATGATAATCATAATATAAAATGATTGCATGAGGTAACTGCCTTGTCAACTGCCAGTGGTTAGGAGCAGAGCTGTCTCTGCAACATATTGACAATTTTTACTCTTTTCCCTTCATCGCTGGGTTTCTTGGAGGAGCAACAGGACTCAGTATATCAAGCGTGAGTTTTAGATAAACCTAAGGTGCATCTTCCATTATAATCTGGTTTTTTCTGTGTTTTTTTTTCCCTTTCTCAGGAGGATACAGATCATAATTATTATACATCAAGGACATATGGCCCGTATGATTCTACCAGCCGGGATTTGTGGGTCAATATAGACCAGATGGAGAAGGACAAAGTAAAGATTCATGGGATCCTTTCCAATACCCATCGTCAAGCAGCAGTAAGTTCTTTTATCATTTTCTCTTTTGACTAACATGGATATTTTTCCCCAGTGACCCCCACAGCAGTGTTACTAAGTACCATGACTACTGTTCACAGAGCTATATCTTTAAATTCTAGGCTAGCTGTGGAAGTCTTTACACTATTGTTATCAAATGATACTTGGAGCTTTTTGAACCTTCTGTAACAGTCCTTCAGAGATGCCTTTATAAATATATTTAAAATTTTCCTCTGTTTCTAAGAATCACAAACTATCAAATGATAAACCACTTGTGTTGCTGAAATCAGGGGGAATTTTACTGTGGAGTTTAATAGTAAGAGAGCTGGGTTCAGGACGAAGTTGATGAAGTTTTAAGTCTCTCATGGAATGTATGTGGTATGTTTACACTTCTATTTTATATGAGGTGTCACACTTATATTTCCTTTTGGGACAACTGATAAAGCTCATGAGAATGTCATATAGTAACAGAAATTATTTGATCACAATTTTAGGTTATCAGCAAATAAATAAATCTGAGTGTGAATAACAATCATATTTAACTTATTGTAGTCATGCTGCTGGTAAAGTGGGTATGAAAATAATGGGCTTACATGCTTAGAAGTGGAATCAAATACTCTCTGATCTAGAGATTGTATTCTCTGTTCTCACCTCTGGCTAGAAGCTGCATACATAGAAGAGCCAATATTAGCATAAATTAAATACAGAAAATGACAGCTTAGAACTATGGTTGAAGAGACTTTCTTTTCATCCATTCAGCAACTTAGCTCCAAAAAAAAAGGCTTTGGGTTTTGCCAGTTTAAAACAAAATCTAGTAAATGCCTTACTTAAAGGTTGTGGTTTTTAAAGATTCAGGTGTGTTTAACAGTTTTAAAGCTGAGAGAAAGCCCATGTTTAATTCATCTTTTCCTTTGTAAATCTGTTTTCTCCCTGGCAAAAGCCAGGTGACTGCTCAGAGGAATGCAAGAGGCAGCAGAAAGAAATACTGTGGTATTTAAGTCAGAATATAGAAAGCAGAGTGAGGTGATAAATCCAGCACATGTAACTGACAGAGAGTCCAATTCAAAAAATATATGCTTCATCGTTAAAAGACTGGAGGCAGTCAGGGATAATGCAAATGCAGAGGGTTCAGACAGTCATATATCTTTGGGGTAGACTTAATAAAACAGTGTATCAGCTATTTTCTTAAGACAATTTGATTCTAATGAGAAAAAAAGAACCTCAAAGGTACCTAAAATGGAGGACCTCTGTTGTCTGTCTTGTCTGCTTATGTGGGATCCTGGTGCTCTGTGATAAGGGAAAGAATGGAAATATGACAAAAGAAAAGGTAATAAATAAATTTAAAAATTTAACCCATGTTTAATGATTAGTAAAGGTGACAGTCTTACCTGTCTTTGTTGTAAGCACTTTTGTTTCCAATTGGATTCCTGAGATTATGCAGCTAAAATGTCCATCTCAAGAGGGACATTTTGTTGAAGTTCTTAAACTAGTGGCTAGAACAAGGCAATATTTTTGGTCTGGTGTGGGATCAGTGTAGAGAACCATCCAACGTGACAAATGGAACCTTGGAGGCTGCAACTGTTTCTCTCCAAAGCCAGTGGTTTAAAACCTTTCCTCTGAATGTCAGGCTCCCTCTGCCTTGGTGCCAGCTCAGCAGAGAAGGCTCTGGTCCCTGTTTAGCACACTGATAGCTATCTCTTTTCATGCTTACCTAAATATCTTGGTCTATGGACTTGAGTGGCTGCAGCCATGTCTACTACATAAAGTTTTAAAGACCCGTTTTCCAGATCTGTTTTATGTCACCACCAATGAAAAAGTATCAGAATAATTCCGTAAGGTTTTATTCCTTATTTATGCATCTATTATTGATTTTTTGTATGTGTGTCCAAGTAAACAACATCCATATGCAATACCCAACAGAGGTGTTTGACAGAGAGATGTGATCTCTCTAAGTATACAACTGCAGAGTCATATATTTTGAGATCATACATACCTCAGCAGCAACCTCTTACCTTCTCTCCCATAAACTTTGGCGTTACTCTTTTTTAAAGGCCATTTTGCACATCTTGCTCTGACTCAATGATTTACATGATATTTTCTAAACATTGTTCTCCCGTTTGACAATAGAACCAGGAGATAAATTATTACATGCTAAATATTAAGGAATTCATTTACAATGTCAGGGGTTCTTCGCATGCTAGCAATTTTACACTCAATTTGTGTGCTTTCCTTCATTTGGAAGTGAATAATCCAGAGAGTTCCCAGAAGCAGTCAGTTGGTTTTGCTTCTACAAGTAAAGTCATAAAGACTGGAGAGAATCCTGGGGAGGATCCATTAGATGGTTTGACTTTATAAACAGCATAGTAATTGTTTGTGGAAAGTAGCAAGCATATATTAATGGAGCAATTAAAATGTCTAACACTACAGGATTTATAACACTAGTAGTAAGGGTGTTTTTTCAATATATTGCCACCATCTTCCTACCCATATAATAAAATTTTAGTGGTGGCTTTGCTATTCAGTGTCTTTAGATTAGATATCTAAGAGCTGATTACTCAAACACTGAACTAGAATACAGGATACATCATACCTGGGAATTCAACTCCCCTTTCTTCCAGTCCATTCTGTCATTTATGCATAGAGAAAACCTTTGAATGCATTTATGCATGTTTTTATTTCAGTGAATTAAAACTTCTGATATTCTTTCTTAAAAACAAGATATGCTTCCTAGCATCAAAATAAAAGCAAAGTTTTAGTGACTGTTAGAATATTGTGTTTCAGAATACTTAAATCATGGTTCTTACAGTATTATGCTAAAAAATTGGCTATGTCAAACATTTTTACATTGTCAGAATTAAAGGTATCACATTTTGACTTAAGTCAATGGGAGATCTATGTCTGGCTTGAGTGGGATGTTTTGTTGCAAACATCTTTCTAATAATGTTTATGTTATAGTAATTTAGAAGACAGATAAGGGGGCAGCTATAGTTTTCACTTGAAGTACTTTAATGGTTACTATGATTCAGAAAGTTAAAGTGAATAGGTAAAATGGAGGATGGTGTACAAAGGAAAGAGGGAATGTTTGGTCAGAAAATTGCTAGTTTTAACAGAGTTCATCAAATTATGTTTGGTAGAGCAATTTAATTGGAGTGAATTCATAGATATAGCATACACTTCAGCAGTGAAAGCTGTAGAACATGGTAAAAGAACATTTGTGTGACTTAATTCATGTGCTGTCTTTTGCATATGCCGTTTTTGATTAGAAATGTTCAGTTGTACATCCATATTTATGTATAGACAGAAAAGGTCATTAAAACCTACTCAGTCCAATTAACACACTGCATGGATTTTGCATTCTAATTAAAAACAAACAAAAAATGTGCTAATAAATCCTGTCATAATTCTGTCTTACACTTAAATGGAAAGTAAATCTAATTTAAAGTTACTGTAAGTCTTCATCTCCTAATTTCATGCTAAATAATTCTTTAAACATTTTTGGTTGATGTAAATATAATTCTTCCTGAGAAAAGAATCTGAAAATAATAAACATAGGACAGAAAAAAATGGTAGGGAAAATAAAGAAAAAAGAGCACTTTTCTTCTTCCTTCCCTCCTCCCTTTTTAAAATGTGTGGACTGTTGCCCTTTCTTAAGGGGAGTTATCAAAAGTTATGGTTGAAGGACAGTCATCAACAACCCATCTTCACATCTCCTGTAGTAACTCCTCCAAAAGAAGGAATAATGGACTGCATGTTCATATTTAGTGTTTTGACCATTTTGGAAGAGATGTGTTTTTCACAGGATATATTTAAACAATGAAAAACCTTGCTGAGTTTTCAGCACTCCTTTCTGCCATGACCACTAATTTATTCAGAGTTCAACCAGGTAGCATGCAAGGTGATAATTATGAGTGGCCATAATCATCACTCAGCTTTGGGAAAAGAATGGAAAAAAATAAAGCCATAGGCAGAGAGGCAAAATGAGTTTGAATTTGAATATTGCTTTATGTTGAGGAGAAGAGTTAATCCCCCAAATTACAATTCTTTGCTATGAAATCAGCTGATAGGAAATAGTCACTGGTAGTTAGATAAAGAAAAAAAAGGTTCTTTTTAAAATTTTATTTATTTCTTTATTTTGTAATATGTAGCTTAAGTAGAGTTTATTATTGCTTCTGTTGAATATTTCTTTATACATAATTCCATCTCCTAGCTGACAGTATAGAGAAATGGTGTCATAAGGGAAATGGTGTCATAAGGGTTTGATGGAGGAATTCCCTTCCAGTGACCATCCTTCCTCAGACAAGCACCCAGGCAGCAGCAGGATGTCAGAGACAGCACTTGAATCTGAAGGCTGCTGTGGCAGAGCAGCAGAAAGCCATCAGCCAAAGTAGCAGGCATCCTGTAAAACATAGGTATTGCTAAATTAGATATTGATGGGTCCTTTTAAGAAAAAGGTTGAAGCGACAGTTTTTTAAGGAAAAACTCTACAAATCTTTTATTAATTTTATTCTTGTGATTAAGTTACAATATCTGTTCATGTACTTTCTCTTCTGAAGTTTTCTGTTATAGAGATCCACTGCTTTAAGTGTTTAGGTGCTCCTCAGAATTCTTTCCAGTTAGCTACTGGCAATTCCAAATTAAGAATAACAAGGCTCCAGTGAAAAATAAAAAGCAGTGAAAGAGATATTTGAAGTAGATGACTGTTCATCTTTTTTTTTTTTCTCCTAATGCTCTGCTCAATATTGATATTATTTTCTGTGTTATTCCTTCCAGAGAGTGAATCTGTCCTTTGATTTTCCATTTTACGGACATTTTCTACGTGAAATTACTGTGGCAACTGGCGGTAAGTGGCTTTCTAACCATTTACTTTGAATAAGATGTGAAGAGTGTCTTGCAGGTATTTAAAATACTTCTTTTCTTCCCTGCTTTCATATGTCAAGAGATAAACTGCAGCTTTTATTTAGGAAATTTTCCTGTCCACAAAGAGAAAATCACAAATATCAATATGATGAAAAACCTCCAGCAGTTTAAGTTGAACTGTTACAAACCCATCTCATTGTAAGACTTTACAGCATTAATCCATTTCTGTTTAGATATTTCCCCCAGCACTCAGGTTTAGCAGTTGCACTGGAGGTGAGAGTGCTGGAGCCAGAACAAGGAGGGAGACAGGGTCTGCCTGTACGAGGGGAGAGGATTTCCTGCCCCAAGATGAGAAGTGCTGCTGGAAGTACAGCATGTGTCACCTACAAGGCAAACCACATGGTGAAGTACAGCCTCTGAAAATGCACCAAGGCCTTCCTCTCCTCTTTGCATGAGAAGAGTGGGGTGAGAATGGAGGTAGGGCCAGCTGGAGCTCCCAGTCTGGCAGCTCTGGGCACCACTCACTGATGGCTCATAGCTGGGGCTCTCCCTCCCACTGGTGCTGGCTGCTGCTTGCACCGATCTCCTGCACTGGGAACAGCCATCAGCTCCTTCTGTTCCCCTCCCACTCCACCTCCTTGAAAGACCATTTGATTCTAATGAGACAAGGAAAAGGAGACAACATAGAAGACAACAAATGAGAAAAAGAAGGAAAAGCAGTAATAGTAAAAAATGAAAACAAGGAGGCAAAAAGCAGCATCATGGAAAGCACACTCAGAAGATCCTCTGGTCCTTGAACGTATCCAGCAAATTCATGGATCCTGGCTGGTGGTGCTCAGCCTAGAGGTGTGACAGGACAAGCAGGAGCCACCATCACCAGGAACAATTCTACTCTGTCCCTGATCAGATTTCTCCTTCTCTTGCTACGGGGGTCCAGATGGACACGATCAGGGGATATCCATGTCCCAATGGAGCCCTGAATGGGGAGGTTATGACTGAATGATCAGGGTGGAATTGCAACCAGTGTCTCAACAAGAGTGGGAACTGGAACAGAGGTTCCTGTCATGCTCCCCATCAGGATCTCCATTTTGCTACCAAAGCAGAATACAAATGATGGACAAAGGTGAATAAAGGCTGATATTAAAGGTTGATTTGCAGTAGAATGATAACAAAAAGAGTGCAGAATTATGAAGTGATTTCATTATCAGTTTCCTCTTCTTGATCAGCAATGACATTTTGGTGCTGATTTGGATCAGATGAGCCAAGAACCACTGATTTTGAGATTTGTCTGATTTCCATTCTGCTTTGCTGTTGTTTTCATTTTGGTGCTTGATTGTCAATGCCTAGTTGTGTATTCTTTTTTAGAGGAGTTGCATTTCACAGGCCCCCAAAATCAAACATGTGATCTGCGTAGCAAGAAATGATGGGATGGATCCTGCAAAGCTGAAACAGCAATGAGGGGACACAGTTCATCCTCTAAATGTCCCCTTAATCTTACTGCTGTGCTTGGTTCTTTAAAATTTCACAAAGTTCACTCTCTTCGAGTTCACACTCTCTTTTTCTGTGATCATTCTGCTGAGCCTTCCCATTTAATGGAAGTCCTAAATTTTTACTATTTTTGCAACTTTAACTAGTATGCTGCTCTGACCAGTTCCTCCATCAGACCTAAAAGACTTGGAAGGAAAGTTAATCTCATTAGGTGAACTGTGTAGTAGCAGTTTGTGAGGTGCATTTTTTTTCCATTTGATACAGAGTAACTGGGGAATTTAAGTGGTTTGTCTTTTGTTTTCTTTTTTTTTTTAAAAAAAAAAAAATAATATAAAAATTCTGAGGCTGTGGCTCTGCAGGATTCTTTTCTCTTGCTGTTAATGGAACTCTGGCTTTTCTCTTCACTCCATTTTGACTAAATAAAATATTATTGCTGTAAATAGATCTATAAATTATTGTCAAGCTAAAAAACACTTTAAAATCAGTCCTTTTAATGTACAACATTGACATTAGCACAGAGATATTTCTGTCTTTCATTGACATTTCCATGATTTTTCCACCTCAAAATTGAGCATGAAAAAGATCTAGCTAATAATGGATTTTAACATGCTCAGTAACTGTAAGTCGTTCTGCCAGTCCAGGACAAGATGGAACCTTTACTACAACTATAAGGCTCCTAAACACATCTAGCAGGAAAATAAACATTTATTTCTCTACTAACTCTCTAAAAGTGTTTTGATTCAGATATATTTGCAAAATTGGTTGCTAGGCTAAGCATCACATTTCACCACTAATGATTTATGATAACAAAAGATGAATACAGATTCCACATTCTTCATATACTCTTATGGTCTGCTATTTCCTAGTAACCAAGATTTTTCAATGGCATTACTATTATTAGAGACCTGGAATACCTCCAGAGGTTATTCTGACGTCAAAAGAATCACAAAGTCAGTGTGCACAGAACTCCCACATGACAGATGTCCACTTCCTGGAGAGCGGGATATTATTGATTATGCTAATGACAACACTATAAACTGGTTTTTACATCCAAATCATAAATGAAATAACCTTCTTAAAAGGGAAGTCGAGGACAATGGCATGTTAAATTCCTATCACAATAAAAACATCTACGCCAATGGTTTCTGCCATTTTTCATGGAGTGTGCACTATGGCATAGTAGAGCTCCAAATTGCTTAGGATGATTTTGGAATCATTGTTCTTTAAAACTCAACTTTTTTTCCCTTTAGCTAATATTTATTTCCTCTTCCAAACAGTTTTGATGATCTGATTGTGTTTAAGTAAGGAAAGGAAGAATGGGGAGTCAAAGTCAATAGTTTGAGGGTTTTATTCACTGTTGTCTTTGTATTTGAAAAGGCTATATATTATTATAGGAATTATATATTAGAATTGAAATAATTATTAACAAAATTAGTAATTGGTTCTTTGCTGTACAGACATTTTTATATTGTTCTCAAACAAGAAGCTGGATTTTGGTTTTTTGTGAAGCTTTCTCAAGTTTGTGGCTTACAGGCCAAAAATGTGGATGTTTTTGTAAAAACACATGTGTGAGATAGCAAATCATGTTGTGCATGCCTGGAGCTGAGTATAAGAAGTCTGCTGGTTGCCTGTCACTGACACCCTTCATGGAGCTCAGTGGAGCTGGGAAAACCCTCACTTGTGATCCATCTCTCCATGCAGTACCATAACCCTTCTCATGGGTGTCCTTGAAGTGTGTGGCCACACATGCTATCCAACATGCTGCAGACTTCATTGCTGGCTGTATTAATTTTCAATGTTCATGGTAGTAAGCCCCTCTTGTTTATTCTCTGTGGGGTTTTCTGGTTGGTTTGTTTTGTTTATCCATCTCTAATTTTGAGTGCAATTTTCTATTAGTTACTGTGTTATTCAGGTTTGGGGGGGGGTTATGGCATTTTTGTTGACATTCAATTTCTCTGTGGCATTGCAGAGAGCAGGAAAGGCATTCCTGTGCAAGCATTTCCCAGCATTAATGAAACATAACAATAACAGTAGAAATTGAATTGACTTGGTGGTTGCATTTTTAGATTTATAAGGCTGAATATTGAGACATTTTGCCAGCTAGTATGAAGAAGGCTCCAGATATGTCCACCTACCCTGTGTAATAGTAAATTGCTGAAGTTGAAGCAAGCAGCTAAATTTTTAAATAGTGTATTAAATTCTGGTGAGATAATATTTGGTGAGTCATCTTTCACTAGAGGAATATTCCAGATGGAGAAATCATTTGAAATAATTCATATGGTGAGGATGCTGCCTGTCACTCGAAGGAGTACCAAACAAAGAAATAAAAAGCCATCCTAGCAGTAAATCCTAGTGTAATCAAATCAAAGCTGATAATTTTCTAAAACAGAAATCAAGAACTCTTTGTATGACTATTACTTCCTAAAGCCAGATCTCGTGCTTAAAAATAGTTGTATTTATGGAAGAAAGAGATCTTTGTGCATCCAAGATTCACACAGCTTTTCATCAAAACTACAACTGTCCTACACTCTATTGACAAGATAAGAACACAAGCATTGAAAATACTGAGATAATTTTTCTGCTGAAACCTGATGTTATTGGATCTTGCGTTGAGGAGCAGCTGTGAGGTGCCTGAACATAGTTCCTAAACCCTGACTAGTCAGGACAACTGATTCAAATTAATCTTTCATTCCCATAAGGAATCACACTTATTTCAGTATCAAATTCTTTTTAGTTGTACTTATGGCTTGTGGGAAAGTAGCAGAGGCAAAATATCTCTGGTTAGCAAGCTAGTTGGTTAGCTGCTCAAAAGCTGAAGTTTTATACAAAGATAACACTTTAAATTTCTTATTGGACATTGAATGTGTATATTTTGTCATGGAATTCTGTTTAAATTGACTGTTTTCAATGTACCAGGAGGGATATAAAAAATAAGTACCAAAATGTGGAGAATTCTCATACAATTTCCATCACATTTTGCAGTACTTTCAAGGAAAAGAGATCTATGATAGAGTATGCTGTGGGGAAGGAATAAAGCCTGATGTTGCACTGTCTCAGCCCTATCTTTCTGTGCTGGCACACAGAGCAATACCTCTGAGCAGGAGGAAAATTTGTCCTAGCTGGTGGTGCTATGGAAAGAGAAAGGACCATGGGGTCAGGACCTGAGCTTGTTAAGGGTGAGAATGTTGTGAATTTGCAGCCTGCAGAAAGTCTGTGCTAACCAATTGTTTTCCCTGCATCTTGTGCTTTTTTTTTTTTTTAAACGTCCAAACCAGTGGATATGAAGAGTGAAATTTACCTGGCTCTTTGAATTGTCAGGGTCCTGAGTGGAGCATTTTATTGGAGTCTGTCAGAAATTTCAGCAAGATTTTTCTGGCTGTTTCTGCTGCTCTGAGCCTTTCAGCACAGGAGCCAGCAGGAGATGTGTTCATCACTTAATGAAGAGTTCTTTGACAACCCAAATTGCCCTGTGGGCAACATCTGTTAACTGGCAAAGGTGATACAAAGCAAAGAGAAACACAGTGTTCCCAGCCAAAATTTGTGCCTCAGATTACCTTGTGTCTGTTACACTTGTAACAGGGGGGTTGCACTTGTCATCACCAGTGGGCAGCTCGCTCTGAAGGGACTGTGGAGGTCTGGCTCACATAATTGCCTTCATTTACCTCATCTTTTTCTGATGTCTTATATTGCCATGCAGTTGTAACAAATTTTTTCTCCCTGTAAATCTTCCTTTGACTGTAATTCCTGTGTCAAGTGTCCTGGGAATACCCGTGCTGTCTCTGTAAGGGATTAACCACTCCCTGGAAAGCCCTCTTTGCCTACCTTTTCTTGGTAAACCCTTACAACCCTTTCAATTCCCATACTTATGCTTTATCTTTACAAATCAAATCAGAAGCACTTAGGGCAAAGAGAGTGATAAGCTTTAGGGGAAAAAAATTCCATATACCTTGACATTACTCTAATCATCACATATCAAGGCATTTCCCAACTTTGCGATGATTATGGTCGGTACTGGTACTGAAGTGGTAATGGCTTAATATGATCATATTTGTGTTTTTGTAAGACTCTGTTCCATAGAATAACAGATAACTAAACAAAGCATTTGTCCACATGTAATGCCAAATAAGCATTAAATAAAATTAAATAACTTTGAAGGAAAGAATAATGAATTCAATGGCTTAATGTTAAGGCAAAGAGCCTTCAGGGTAGCCGAAAACTGCTCCACTGAACACTGGGAAGTTGTTAGGTATAGACTATGTGTAAAATGGATCCATAACTTTTTATAGTATAATTTTTTATTAAGCATTTATCTTTTGCTTAGTCTTTACAGTAGCATTCAAAGTCTCAATAATATTATGCTATTTCATCATAGTAAAGACTTTTAACACTTGACAAATCTTTATTTTCTCCAGCTACTAAAAACCACAATGTTTCTTCAGTTTAGTGTATGCTTGAGGGTTTTTTTTAAAAAATAAGCTTCAATACATTTCTGCCTAAAACTTCTAATTAAAAGAGAAAATGCCTGAAGAAGAGTGGGAAACACCTTTCGATGCTGTAAGACAGCAGTTCATAAAAATTATATATAAGTGTTGAATTCCTACACCAAATGAAACGTCGTCAGTTCATAAGTCTTCTAAGATTTGTAAAATAGTACTTGGATAGATCTGTTTCATAAAGTCAAAATTAAGATCATGATAATATTTGATTACAAAATTTTTCAAAAAATTAAGTCTTTCCAAGCATAGAGTATTTAGAGACCATTCGGGCTGGGAATTGTGTAAAAAAATCAGCTTAGAGTTAATATTAATTATTAAACATAAAGACTGGTATAAGTTACATCATTTCTAATAAGAGGTGGGTCTTAGTTTGAATTCTATTCAAATGCTATTAAAAGTTTTCCTTTCTGGAAAAGCTTATTTCTAACTTTGACAAAAGTTAGATTTTTCTGGTTTTCTTAGTGATTGGGTTTAGGGTTTTTTTAATTTGTTGAATTCCTACTAATATCAATGTTATTTCCATCTTTTCAGTCACTTGGTCCCATGTGCATCATAATGAAGGCTCTTTTCCTTGAACTTTTAAGGGAAACCTATTTTATATCTCAAATCAGGCAGTTGTAAATGCAAGTTTTATAATTTTGGATGTGAAATCTTGTATATTGTATAATGCTATTGCTACCTAGTACCCTATAGCACCAGGTACCATTGATGATTAATTGTGACAGCCAGGGAAACTGAGGACTTCATTCTCCTTAGCATGTTATCCTCCGTATCTGTAAAGGTCATACATTTGTGTTCTTGTTCCTAGAATACTTATGAAATTCATATTGTTCCTCATATTTCTGCTGAAATCTAGGCACCTGCACTGACTGATCATTTGGCTTCCTTAAGAAAGGACTGTTAAGGCAAATGTTCACAGAAATTACAACTGATCCTATTGCTACCAAAATGAGCTGTAAAGCTCCTTAGACTGCCACAGGGGGCTTCCCTAATTGTCTGCACCTCGTATCAGGGCAGCTCTCCATTTATGCAAGCAGCAGGGTGATTACAAGAGCACTGAGCAGGTGAGTTCCTCCTTCTGGTTAGCCCTGCAGGTTTAGGATGGGGCTTTCCTCCAGCCAGCAGCAGGATGATTAAAAGAGATCTCCGGGGAGCGGGGTATGTCAGTGAGGTCATGGCACGGCAGCTTGTGCAGCAGTTCATGCAAGCGGGGTTGCAGGTTTCCTCCTGCTAGTGAGGTTTTTAGTTTGTTGTGCTTTGGTTGGTTTGGTTTTTTTTCTGTTAGTAATTGTTTTTACACGATCAAAAACTGCAGTTAGTAAAAGTGTATGTAGCCAAAGAGAACTCTCCAAAAAAGATGCGTCTGTCCAGACCCCTTCCTGTGCAGGTCCCGAAAGATGAGTCAATGAGGCAAACATCCAGCCTGGATGGCCAATGAGGTTTCAAAGAAATTTAAGAATAAAAAGAGGATGTATCATCTTTGGAAGGAGAGTCAGGCCTCTCAGGAAGTGTTTAAGGGGTTTCTAGGGCATGTAGGAAAAAAGTAGGGAGAGAGACCAAAGCTCAGTTTGAACTAAATTTGACAACTTCTGTAAAGGGTAATAAAAAGTGTTTTAGAAATATATTAATGGCAAAAGGAAGGGTAAGACCAACCTGTGTTCTCTACTTGATATGGGAGGGAACTCAGTAACTGCAAATGACGAGATGGCAGAAGTACTTAACGCCTTCTTTGCCTCAGTCTGTAGTGGGAAGGCAGCTTGTCCTCAGGACATCTGTCCTGTTGGGTTGGTGGATGGTGTCAGGGAGCAGAATGGTCCCCCTCTTATCCAAGAGGAGGCAGCTGGAGAATGGCTGAACCACTTGGATGTTGATAAATCTCTGGGCCCAGATGGGATCCATCCCAGGGAGATGAGGGAGCTGGCAGATGAGCTTGCAGAGCTGCTCTCCATCATTTACCAACAGTCCTGGCTCACTGGCGAGGTTCCCGATGACTGGAATGTGGCCAATGTGACTCCCATTCACCAAAAGTGTGGGAAGGAGGATCCCGATAATTATAGAGCAGTTAGCTTGGCCTTAGTACCCGGAAGGGTAATGGAGCAGTTTGAGTGTCATCACACAGCACTTACAGGATGGCTGGGGTATCAGACCCAGCCAGCATGGCTTTAGGAGGGGCAGGTCATGTTTGACCAACCTGATCTCCTTTTATGACCAGGTGACCTGCCTGATGGATGCAGGGAAGGCTGTGGGTNAGCTGAACATGAGCCAACTGTGCCCAGGTGGCCAAGAAAGCCAGTGGCATCCTGGCCTGTATCAGGAATGCTGTGGCCAGCAGGAGCAGGGAGGTCATTCTTCCCCTGTACTGGGCACTGGTGAGGCCACACCTTGAGTGCTGTGTCCAGTTCTGACCCCTCAGTTCAGGAAGGACATTGAGATGCTTGAGCACATCCAGAAGAGGCAATGCGGCTGGAGAGGGGCTGGGAACACAAACCCTGTGAGGAATGGCTGAGGGAGCTGGGGTTGTCTAGCCTGGAGAAAAGGACACTCACAGGTGACCTTATCACTCTCTACAACTCCCTGAAAGGGGGTTTTGGGCAGGTGGGGTTGGTCTCTTTCTCCAGGCAGCAGCTGACAGAATGAGAGGACACAGTGTTAAGCTGCACTGAGGGAAATATAAATTAGATATTAGGAAAAAGTATTTTTACGGAAAGGATGATAAAACACTGGAATTGTCTGCCTAGGGAGGTGGTGGAGTCACCATCCCTGGATGTGATTAAAAAAAGACTGGATGTGGCACTCAGTGCCATGCCTTTGTTGAGGTGTTAGGGCATGGGTTGGACTTGATGATCTGAAGGTCTCTTACAACCTTGTGATTCTGTGATTCTGTGCTCTGTTAAAACATGCTCTGCAATGGCAGGAACCAGCAACACTCACCTCTGCTCCTCTCTGAAGTCGTGGGGAATATTTGCAAGTTGTAGCAGAGCAGCACCCAAAGGGAAAAGTGTCAGAGTCTGTTTAGTTGGGTTTTTTCCACTCTGCATGGGTTGCATTAGGTGCGAGAAGAGAGTAATATGGGCAAGGTTTTTGCCTGTGTAGATAGAGGACCTTTAATTCTGTCAGGAGAAGAACTCATCAGCTACAATGTCAGTTCAGCTAAGTAGGTAAGAGGCCTATCCAGTCAATAATTTTTTGTTCTATCCGTCAAGGGAGTCTTACTCCATTTTTATGCTGTGCATTTCATTACCTTAAACACAAATCCAACAGCTCACAGGATGATGTGTATCGAGGTATGCTAGTGCAAGTTAGTACAACAGTTAGGTATTTGTTCTATGTAACCTTTGTTACTTAATCTGTGTTGCATTAGCTCTACTATCTTTAACATGATTTATCAATATGTGGTATAGTGCCATCATCCAAAAAATTAATCATAACAAAAACAAGTTGCAAGGAAAATAGAAATCTAAAGTCTTGAAACAATGTCCTAATTAGCAACTTGAAATATTTTGGAAAACCAGATTTCTTGCCCCTATATTTTGCTTCAGACTTACTTATTTTTGGGCCACTCACAGTATGTCCAAAGCAATTATAGCAAGTGACAATGCATTTGATTTCCAGCTGCATTAGTAAGGGTGGAATTTCTGGTTGTTGTGCTATAAGCTGCTTGTTTTTATCAAAAAGAAAAGTTTGGAAGCTTACATAGGATTAATTAAAATCAATGAAGGACTTAAAAGTGAACACTGAAATTATTGCTGGAGAAATATAATTAACAAAATAAATTGGATCCTAAAATGGCCCCAGATCAGCCCAGAGAGACCCAGTGCAAGCCCTCACTGATGAGAAAGCCAGAAATATTCTGTGAGAGCTAAAAGAAGGCAGTAACAGAATACCATCCTACTGGAACCATCCTGCAGATAGCACAGGTTCACATTAAGAGGCTATGTAATTTTTTAGTTTTACACTAGCATCGTTATTTTAAAAGTAAATATATTTTGTCTTTCTTCTTGCAGTCAAGGTTCTGCATTGTTGTATCCAAAGCCACAAACCACTCCTAATTTCCATTTCCTGTCTGTATCTCTAACTGTTGAATAGTATAAAAAGCACATGAATAAATCTATGTAAGGCTTTTTACATTCATTACTTCAGATAAAGTATTTTAATTTCACTACTTGGGATCTGTTGAGTAAAATTCTGCACATAGAATTTCTTTTGCATGTCTGCCAGTACATGGAGTACAGACCTTCTTAACATCTTTACTGTACTGCAATGTTCATATGATGCCTGTCCATGTCCATCCATCCTTGACTCCTGGAGAGTCTTAAGAAAAGCAGATGCTGCTACGTGTTTTGCATGATCATCAGTTGCAAAATAGAATGCATGCAAGTGTTGTCTGAGCCACATTATGAAAAATCAGTTGCCCGTTGCCAGCCTCTTCATTATGTCATCATTCCTTCCCTGGCAACCACCTTCTCTAGCCAATCCTTGGTAAATCCATTACCCTTGCAAATTGTTAAGATTCATACCTGTTTTCTCAAACCAAAGCCATTGAAATAAATAGATTCCCATGGATCTTTGTCAGTTTTCAATTGAGACTTTAATTTTTTCACTTGCTACTCACTCTCCTTATGGTCTTGGCCTTGGCTGCATTCACACCCTTCCCCCTTCCTTCTGTCAATGTTGTCACTGGGCTGTGACATCCCCAGTCTTTGTGCTTTTTCATGCATATGCCTGTTGCTGAGGAGATGGTTCCAGGTGTAAGCAGTGGAAAGAAGCATTTAGGGCTAAATATCTTCTAAAATCCTAGGAAAGAATTCACCAGAGGTTTATGGTGAATTGCCATGGCTTAAAGTGATAATTTTGTCATAGAGCATAAATTTAATGACAAAGCAAATCAGGAAAATCTGTAAAAAATAAAAAGAGGTTTTTGTTTTTTTCATGGAAAGCTTATCTCAAAACTACATTTGTTTTCACATGTTTTAGTTCCATTTACTTTTAGGAGCTTCATCATGCTCCAATCCCTTGCAGTGACTATTCTAGACAGAACTTTTATTTTAGAACAACCACCACTAGGCCATAATGTTGTAAGATTTTCACATATTATGTGTGTTATTTTGTCAGTAATGCTACCTCAGCCTGGGAAAGCAGCTTGGTGACATGTCTTTCTCGTGTGTTTCCAGGAAATGATAAGGTAGCCAGAGTCACTAGCATGGGATTCTTACCCTGCCTCACTCACCAGTGCTGGTCTCGAGTCTTAGGTAGGGGATAAATAGACATCTCCATAAAGGGCCATCTGTGCAAATGCTGTATCTGCTTCAAGTGTTTGTGGGTTCAACACCGCCTTGTCTTGCCAGAGACAACATTGATATAACTCTTCAGTCAAGGCCTGCCCTGCAATTCATATTAGAAGTGTTTTATCTTCACCCATTACCGTACTTCAAAATCTGTGCAGGCTGAAGTGTAGCCTATAACTCTGCTTTTAACCAACCTGAGAAAAGGAAAGCCAGACTCTATAACCTGCATCATGACCCGTGATGCCTGGGGCTGCTTACCTAGAAAAATCTTTTTGTAGCTATTTGCTCAAGTAGAAATGGTGACTTTTTGACTTCAAGCTGCCTCACGTGGCAGTCTGGTACGTGCCTGCACATCTGAGAGCAGAGGAGACCTCAAGGCTGTTGAAGAGAAAGAGACCATGAATGGCGACTCTTTTAAGAATCAAAGGGCTTAACTGGCTTGCTAAAAATTACTGTGTGTTAAAGAAATAAATGCTCATTAATTTAATAACTTATTAATTGAAGGGTGCTAGCTGCAATGTTGTTAAATCCTGAGCTGAATGACAGTAGATGTGTGATTTCATATATCTCACTTGTTAGATGGAAGTGATGCCAAATAAAACAAGGCGGTTTTTGGCAAAGACTTAATAGGGCAATAAAAGTCATCAGCCCGTTCTTTTTTTACTGCAGTTTATGTTCTGCTTTGATTTCCTGCCTAATGTGGAAGAGACATGAAATATAATGGAATAAAAATATCTATGGAGAATTGACTAAGAGTTTTAAGCTCCATCTCTCTCAATCCTGTACACTAAAATAAATATTTTCCTTCTTTCAAGTAGATTTCTATGTCATGTTATTGGGTGGTCATAGAGATATGTGTGAATTTTACTTTCTGATTCCTACCCCTGAATTCTACCTCTCTCACAATTGCATCAGAACCAATTTTTAAGGGAAAAAATTCTTAGTTGACAACATGAACTTATCCCCTAAGATGGGCACTGTAAGCCATAAGGCCCAGAGCCTTTTGAGCCTCCTTCATGTTCAGAGCAATTACTGGGTGAATCTTATACCTGCTTTCCTACCTGAACAATACACTCCTACCTGTGCCTACTGCTCTGAGCTGTACCTGTTTTCAAGTGTCAGAGCAAAGTTAGGACAGCAATGGCATTGCTTACCTTGTTTATAAAAATCTATGTCCACATTTTCTGAAAAAAAAAAAAATCTTCAGGCTGTTTTGAAGCAAGTTTTGTTCTTAGTCATCTAAATTATTGGGTCTTTTAAATAGTGATGTGAAAGATAAACCATTTTTTTGCTTTGGAGGACACATGCTTGCACTGCCCACAAACATCCAGCCAGCAAATTGATTAGGTACATGAACATTTCACTTTAAGAAGAGTTTCTGAATTTTTACAAACGCTTTTTTTCTCTTTTTGTGCTTCTTCAGCTGTAGCATTTACAACTATTTTATTCATTAATTCCAACTCCTAGCATGAAACTGGACTTCTGATAACCCAGAGACGAGAAAGTTGTGCATTCAGCTGTGAAAATGTTCAAGGAATAATATTTGACATTACTTCACATATATTCACTCAAAAAATGGTGAAAAAAAATGGTGGAGCAGCTTGCATCCTCTGGTACCTCTCAGAACTCATAGTACTTTAAAATCTAGCCCTAGATTGCCAATTGCAAAATACATTTATGTCAGTTTTTATAAATACAATTTTTCATCTATTTCCATTGTGGAGGGTGGGAACAGAAAAGATTTTTATGAGGCATTCAGCTGGTTTTACCCTACATGAGGAGGAACTGAAGCAATTATTGGCAAATACGCTTTGGGAATTTGGGCATTTAAAAGGAGTAGTTGGGGTCATTTAAATGCTGTTTTCACTGCTGGCTGTGTTTGGTTTATTCTATCATCACTGGCATTTATTAAGAAAACAAAACTTTGCTTAAAATACAAATGGAACACAAATAATATCCATAATACACATCTTAAAAGACTGAGACTGACAGTGCAATTATCAATTATTCCACTAGATTTAATTACATCTTACGCAGACTAGGAAAGAATGGTAAAATGTGCATTTTCTGTGGTAAATTATTTATTTTATTTACTGTGAAATAATATTTTTTTCAGTAGACAAATATTAGTTTAATTAATTCCTTTAATTCCTTCCTTTGTTCAATTCCTTTATCCATAAAAAATATATATTTTAAAATCTGTGTAAGGGAATGTCTCTAGTTTGGAGACTTTCCTATATATGTTCAGAAACTTAACCTTTCATATGCTTGTTAAGAAGAAGAAGAATATGAGAAGAAGAATATGAATCATCAAGAATCTCATATGATGTTTTCTTTTCACAAGTATTGAAAATACTTATCATTCAAGCAAAAATTAAGTACTGGCTAGGTAGTCAAGAATATTATTAAATATTTCTGAGGTTGAAATATAGTTGTTTTGAAGTATAACACTGTTGACATTTTGTTTTCTTTTAAATGTAGTCACTTTGGCAGATAGTATAATGGATATTAAAGGTCAGTTCCACTCACAAAAACACTTTAAACTTATCAAATATTTGAAAACTAATCAGGCATGTTTTTTATTCAGTGGTTCCCACTTAGGTGTCTGTTTTTTTGTGATATATTTACAGTTTTATATTTTTACACTGTAGTCAAGTTATCAGGATGCCACAGTGGTGTAGGTTTTTCCTAGTTTTGTTTCTGGATGTTTTCTTGTGAAATGAAATGGAAGCACCATTATGAACTTGAAGTTCTTCTTGGGTTACTCAGATTCTGTTGTTTGCTTCTTCTAGAAAACTGTTCCATGAGAAAGGCCATTTCAGCCTTGCTCCTTTAGATAGGTATCACTGAAATTGAGGACAAATTGCAGCTTCTGTCCCTTCCATAGTGCTTGGGAGGTGTGGTCTTGCTGATGTGGTCACATGCAATTAGTCATCTAACAGAGATCCTTCTTGGTCTTGCAAAGTCAATAACCATAGGTGACAGTCAGCTGTATTAAAACAGTCCAAAAATAGGTTTGATTTCTTTTTTTCTTTTTTTCTTTTTTTTTTTTTTCAGTACAGTGGTTTAGATATAGAAGGAAGGACTGAGGACTCCAGCTTTAAAATGCAGAGCTACTGTCTTTTGCTACCAAAGGCCTAGCATTACCAAGGCAAGGTCCAACTTTGAGACATTTCTAAAATGAGTTCTGCCCTGCTGATGATGCTCTCAGTCGGGTGGTCAGAGGGCTCTACAGGCTCCATAGGTGTTGTTTTGCTGGGTGCACACTGACTTCTGTGTGTCCTCCAGCACTGCTGTATCATTGCCCTCAGCAGGCAGCTGGCTCCCATGGACAAATCAGCAGCTTTTCCCACTGCAGAGCAAGCACCAGCACAGTGTTGGTGGGCAGCTCATTGGTGCACTTTAATGCGTTGCTGTCTGATTAATGTGCCTGTTAATTGCGTCGCTCCAGAGCGGCCACTCTGGAGGGGAGCAGTGGTTGTGTCTCAACAATTAACCTGTGCATTCTGATATTATGGCAAATAACTTTATCATCTCAATGCATTAATGTAAATTTGGGACAGTGTGGAAAGACATTCTATTCAGCAGGCAGTCAGCCTGTTCTTTAAGCCAGCAGGCACTGAAAGTGTATTTATTGGACAGCAACGTGGAGCAGGTGAGCTCAAAAGATAACAATGTACTAGAAGAAGCTGCTCTGTAAGGAGCAGCAGAAAGGAGAGCACATTTTGAACAGGTTTACAGAGATCTTGTCATCTCATCACTATTTTCTGTATCAGACTAACACTGCTATTAACATTTTGACTTTAAATAATCTATCATTCCATCAGTGTGTTTGGGGAATTTTTTTCCTTTTCTTTTCTTCTTTTTTTTTTTTTTTTTTTTTTTTTGAGGCAGGGAGACTATCTTTAAACTAATGTCCCTAGCTTCCAACCAACTGGAACTGTGCAGTTAAAAATATGATCGTTAGTTATGACTTAAGAGGTCAGTCAAAAGACACATATTTTGTCCTCACATCCTTCTGTGCATATAAGTATTACCATGCCTTCTTTGGTCTCATGTTTTGGAGTAATGAGACAAATCCTGGCATGACAGAAATTTTTAACTTGGTGAAACCCAATTCTCCTGGCAAGGCAGTATGAAATCCTCAGCTAGTTCAGCTGGGATCTCTTGTGGGTTGGTACCAAAAACAAAAAAAAAGGAGAAGGTTCCTTTTCTTTGTAAAGATAATGACCTGTGTGAGTTCAGTGTGTCCTGAGAAGTCTGTCTGGCCTTAATATTGAATGACCATCCTGCATGGAAAGAGGCAATAGCTGATTCCAATAGATAGCCTGTGTCCCCGCATAGCTTACAGAAATTCCTACATTCAGCACAGTATTGAAATATGACCTTCTGTGGCCACGGTAAAATTCACAAATAATTTTATTGATCAAGTTAATTTTTTGCCAGAGGGAAAGGAAAAGGAAAAAATACACAATGCAATAATTTCTGGAAATATGGGGAAATGTGTCTGATCATGCATATCCTTGTATGAATCTGTTTATGGACATCAAGATTATGAAAGATGCAAAACACTTGTTTAAATTGCTCCAAAGTCATGGTAATCAGAGGTAGAAATCCATTTTTAGGAGATTTATAATGGTTGTTGCATGACTAGACAGAAAAGTCATGTTACCAGATTGCTTCAAGTCATGAAACCATGATAAAAGTTTCCTGAGTTTTTCTATTGAAACATTATTTTGTTTTCTCTGACATTTCCAACAAGAATTCTGAATTTTAGTTGCACCTTTAAGTCTGTTTGTGTTCTTTGATGAAATTTCTTGCAGATTCTTTTCTGCATGATCATGGGTGTCTAGATGGTCTTGCTGTCTGGAAGTAGGAGTGAAGACAGTAATCAATTCACCAGCTTTTTGAAACCTGTTTTTTTCTCTTTTGAATTTAAACATGGGTATCTCTGGCTTCTACTTGCTCTTTCTCCTTTATTTTTCCACATTAAATTTTAATTTCATAAAGATGAATCAATGATTACATCCTTGATTTTATTCTAATGATTTCTAACATCTTGTCCAGTTGATAGTCTCAGAGCTTCAACCTGATTTGTCTCTTCCTGTCTCTATTCACATTGTTGTCCTCTTGCTGTTACTTCGGCTTCTTCTGTGTATTACTTCTATGTAAGAATGCTCCCACTCAGGAGCCACTATCTGCCTATATTTCAGCATATTCTCAAACTTTAAAACAGAGGCTGAAACAACCTTTTAGATGAAACTCAACATTGTACCCACAAAATCTTTAGGAGAGTTGCTATTGACTTTGGGAAGAGCAGGAGTCAATGTGCGATGCAGTTTAGCCTCATCCTCCTATTGTGTCTCATCATTAACTGACACTGAAAGCTGCTGGATGGTGGAGCAACTCTGTTTATGGCATGCTTCAGGAAAAGAAAGAGCTGGACTGCTGATTGTGAACACTGCATAGGACAACCATATAAATAATTGTAGAAGTTTTGAGCATATCAGAGAAGGACCTTCAGAGATCACTGAATCCAACCATATGCTAAATTAGTCTTGCCTAAAATAATTATTCCTCTGGTGTATTTAAAGTATATAATCTAGGTGGGCAGATATTGAAACCAATATGAGTTGCAATAAAATTTGCAATTAGGTACTTAAGCTTTAAGTATTTCCAATAATATTATAGTACAAAGAATTTACTTAAAATAGGGACCAAGGAAACCTCACTAGTATGTGAGTTTCAATGGTATGTGAAAAAGAATTTTGCAACGTGAATTCAGCAAACCATGGGCTGCCTGTAGGCATCTCTGCTTCATAAATATTCATCTGACCTTGTGGTTCAGCTGTAGTCAAGGGTAGAAGCCCTTGTAGATTCAGTGAAGCGAGTCAGATCATGGTCATGGGAGACAAGGACCTATTACATCCCTGTTGCCCTTTGTTCCACCTAATTTCTATAGGGAGGAACTTCTTTAACTGTTAAAGTCATCTTCATATTACTGGCCTAATCCATTATTTTCATCTTAATCAGATGTTATGTGATCCTTGGATAAAACATCAGAGCTGAGGACAGCTGAATGAAGCTGTTTTCTTAAACAAAGGAATTTTCAGGGGATTTGTTTTGACTAATTTAAAACGAAACCAAAGTTCTGCCATTTGCTACAGTGATTCTGAGCATATGTTGACTGGTCCTCACCATATAAAGATCTAAAGCCTGACTACTTCCCTAACTGACTTCAAGAAAGCAAACATGCATGAAGCGTTTTTCCTTTCACCTCATCAAGAAAAAGAATGCTTTAAAAGCACCAGCCTGTAAAACCATTTTGTATCACAACCCTTAAGCAGGTTATAGCCCAGTGGTTTCACAGCAATAAATCTGAAGAAGAAACAAATAAAAGGCTGCCTCTGTAATGAGTGAGTGGAAGAAACTCTAAGGAGACATTGAGTAGAAGAATCTCATTTATATGAGCTGATTGATAGCCATGGAAAACTTCTCAACCTTGCAAGAAGGTTGAGAAAAAAAGATAGCCATAAGAAAAATTACTGACTAGGACTCAGTACACTGTTATCAGTTAACTAGATGATTAAAGGGAAGGAACACTTAGATTTCGCTCCGCCTTTAACCCATCAACAAATTGAACATTGTCTGTATAAATTTGTAATGCAATGTGCATTTTTTGGTGGGTAAAGTTTCCATGGTAACACAGCAGAAAATCAATAAGTTGTGGTGTGCCTCACCTCCAGGTAAAGTTTGAAGCAATACAAAAACAGTATAGTTATCAGCAAACTGCAGATATTTTGTCTAATTCAGCCAGGTGCTTAATTTTTTCCAAGGATGACTCTAACTTCATTCTGTAAGACTGCCCTATTCTATAACTATAGTTTCTCCAAGAGTTCAATTTAAGAATTAAATTGTTTTGCCCCATGGGGCAGGTGATAACAACTTAAGTAGCTTGGCAATAAACACAAAGGACCATGACTGGACCAGTTTAGCAGGTTTGCTAGTGTTTTAATGACTTTGATCCACATTAAATATTCTGTTTCCTAGTATATCAATTTGATCTCATTATACTGCTGAGGTTGGAAAGGGAATTCATGAAATGCTCATTTATGCTTTTTGAGGCAGAAAAAGCTTTTTTCTTATTAGTCTGGAAATTAATGGATATGTCACAAAATATACATGTAATAGCCTTGAAAGCATTTGCCTTCAGTCAGTCCTAGAGAAGGTTATTTTTACACCTAAAAGTATCACAGGACACAGAGACATTGAGGTTGGAAGGGACCTCTAGAGGTCATCGAGTCCAACCCGTTTCCCAGGCAGGGCCACATGCAGCCAGTTCTCCACAGCAGTGGCCACAGAGCTTTTGAATATCTCCACGGATGAATAGTCCACAGTCTCTCTGGGTAACCACTGCAGAGTCACACTCACAGAAAATATTTCTTTGTGATATTCAGAAAGAACACACCTTGTGTGTTTCAGTTTGTGCCCACTGCCTTTTGTCCTGTCACTGGGCACCAATGAGAACAGCCTGGCTCCTTTTTCTTTTTACAGCCTCTCTTCAGGTATTCATATACCTTGACGAAATCCACCTCCAGCCTTGTGTTCTCTAAGCTCAACAGCCCACTAATGTTTTTTGCTGGAATGTCCTCACTGGAGTGTCCTTCACTGAACTCTCACCAGTCATTCCATATCTCTGTGGTGCTGGGGAATCCTTTTTGTGGGGTTTTTATGATACTGCCAAAAATTCTGTGAAGTATGCAGGCTGCATAACACAGATTATTGTTAAAATCAAGAGTTGCTCTGTTAGGTACAGAATCCCTTGCCCTAATCTTTTCACAAAAAATCCCTCCATTAGAAATAGTTAAAATTAAGCAATGAAATTCAGAAAAACTATTAGATTTCCTGCAGAGAGTCAGTTGCAGAAGAGAGTTCCAACTTGGCAGACAGAAAGCCTGTTTAATGGGGAAAGACACAAAGTATTGGAAACAGGCAGCCTTGAGAAAGGAGAGAGAACTTGATTGCAAAGACCAGTTCAAGTGCCTCAGGAAAGAGCTGCTGAGATTAAGGAGGATGGGATAAAAAGACTTTGAATTGTGATGTGTTGAGAACTGACAGTAAAGGGAAAACTTATCTCTGAGCAGAAGCAGATCAGGAGTAGTGAAAAGTCAAGATGAAATATTCAATATATGCAACTGAGTAGCGAGCATTACCCTGCAAAGAACTTAATCTGCAACATTGGTATCTTAAATTCCTTTCTTCATCAGCAGTAAGATGAAGAAAAAGCAGGAAGAACTTTGGTAAATCCTGCCAACTTTTATTAAGGTATCAAAAATCAGCTGAGTACTTTCTCTTCTGGCATCTCATTCAGAAAACATTTGACTGACTATGCATAAGATTAAAGGGCATAGATCCAGTAGAGAGTTTTTCCCAAGAACTGCATGAATTAGATAAGCCAAATATTTTGTGCCATGTTCTTTCTGTATAGTCAATTTTGCTAAATTTTACTAACTGTCTACAACGAATGTGGAGATTTTGCCAAGGAAACTAACACAACATGAACAATTCAGCTTTCCATATAAAATTTAGACATAATTGTGTCTTATGAAAATTAAGCATTAGTTTAGACCAAAAGCTCTCACTTACCAATGATAACAGCTAGTGAAATTTGAGCCGCTTTTGTTGTTGTTGTTTTTGTTTTGTTCTTTGTTTGTTAGTTTGGGGTTTGTTGTTGTTGTTGATTTCATTTGGTTTGTTGGTATTTTTTGTAAAGAGGGTTGAGTTTGTTGGGGTGTGGTTTTGGGGATTTTTTTGTGGGGGAGGGAAGCAGTGAGAGCAGGTGGGTTTTCTTGTTTCATGTTTAATTACTGTTAGGATACCTGGAAAAATTGTGCTCGAGTCATACCCAAATTTTTCACTGATTAAAATAGATTTCATTAGAACTTTCTTCCTAACATGTCAAAGGACAACTTGTGAATTATGTTTCACATTACTAACTCAATAGAAGCTCAGCAATATTAGAGTAGGATTTGTGTGTACTCTGTAAAGACAGATGCTTTTCCAAAGATCACATCCATCAGGTCTAAAGTTGTTCCTGAGTTTGGATGATTCATGTCACGTGGTAGTTACATTTTGTCCTCTGCACTTAAAAATAAAATTGTCACACAGTTTGGACTTCACCCAAAAGCTCCTACTAGCTGATACTGGTACTCATTCTACAGTGTATGGGTTTTCCCAGTTTACTAATTTGCAGGTTAAGTGAAAGGGTACAATGTGCACATCTTATAAGAAAACTAAATGTGCAAAACCATGCCAATGACACATTCCCAAATAAAGGCTTAAGTGTAGCTGAAATTAAATTATCACTACAGAAATGTGTTTGACTGCACATCTCTACTTTGGAAGTGAGATATATTGTACTGACAAGAAAAGGTGCAAATAAGTGATGTTTTAATAGAAATGGTATGCCACTGTTTACTCTCTGTGTAGACTTCCAGCATCCTGATCTACACAAAAATCACCCATGTTTTAACACAATTAACAAAAGAGAACCAGAAAAAGAAAACAAAGCAATGGCAGTAGAAGTAAATGTACAAATCTGTAAAACCTACATATAGAATGATTAATGCCATCTGTTAAAAAAAAAAAAAAGCAGACAACTTGAGACAGTGAAATGAAATAAGGAAAAAAAATTGTCATCTTTGTTCTAGAAAGAGAGGTAACACCATCCCTGTGCCCAAAATAGCCTGCCATCTTAACCGGATTTTCTTTAGTGATTCTTTTAGATATATTCTCTGCTTCCTCACTTCAATAAATACTAAGAAACAAGAAACATATCAGTGGCATTGTAGAGTTGTTGTCCAGCTAGCAATAATATATAAATGATGGAAAAGAAAGTTTTACTAAATATCTTTACTACCCAAAAAGTAGCTATATGATTATAAATGCTTAATTAAATGTACAGGACAAGAGTTTATTTTTTGTTGTGATTTTTAAAGAAGCAATAGCCTATGTCCAATGAAATCTCTCCTCTTTCGAAATGTGGAAGGAAAGATGGAACAGAAAACAGTTCAGGAGTGGTGGAACTCACTTTCAATTAAGCCATATATTTACTTATGTAGTCAATGAAATGAAAAAGGTAATTCAGAGCACCTAACTCAGCCCTCTTGTTAGCCCCTGCAATAGGATTCCCTCCTCAGAGCTGGCCCTTTCCACCTCTGCAATCTGGAAATGTGCTGAGAGAGCAGCCAGTGCCAAGCATGCAAAGATTTCCTCTCTTGTGCTTAAGTGTATGTATGACTTCCATCTGCCAGAGGTGTAAATACAGTTTTCTCTTGAGGCTGGATGGAAGGCCTGGAAGCAGCCTGGGGCAGAAAGGTCCCTAGGCACAGCTGGATTGTTTTTCTACAAGTCTGTTCAGCAAAATGGGAAACACTGTCCATGGCATTCAGCCACTTGTGCTGCAAGACATATTTGACTGCCAAGGGGACTGTGTGAGAATGTTTCATTAGGGCTGAAGATCCATCCTGACTTGGTGTTCCCAGGTATCTATGCCATCTTTTAAGGTAGGTACTTGAGTGTGTAGAAGTTTCACCTCAGATTCAAGGTAGCTGAGATTCTGCCTCAGTGCCATGATAATATTGGAGATAGAGATAGGCGTTCCCTTCGTTAGAAAAAATTAGTAAGTGTAAAACAAGAGTCCATGTCAAAACCACTAGCCTTTTTGTCCACTGTGAGCACCATAAATATTGACTGAACTCAATAGGTGCTGAGGGTCCATTGAGCCTTTGCAGACACAGGCCCTTAGATACTTTTATAATTTGCTAAACGAGAAAACCCATCTCTGCAACTGGTAGAATATTCAGCCCTTTAGGGCTTTTCATTTGTTTGTTTTTCCAGCTTTTGCAGAATAACTGAAGCATTACATACTGTCATAAAATGAATGGATTTTGTACAGCTTTCACTGTAAATAACGTGTGTGTATTTTATGAAAAACTCTTTTCCTGAATATTTTAAAATCTACATTAAAATTTAGTTTTTGTATTTAACATAAATTGAATAGTTGAGTTCTCTCTTTGTGATTCCATCTTGTGAATTCATCAGTCTTATTTCAATAGTATTTTTAATGGCACTCAGTCCTTCTACTCTTTCTATAGTTTATGTGAAGTGATTAGAATTAAAGAGAGATGTCTGCATTTTTCTATTGAGAAATGGCTTGGCATTCATCTAAATCAAATTCATAAGCCATTGTGTTCAACCTGGTAAGGCTTAAGGAGTTTTCGAAAGCTGAAAGAAAGTGTGGGGTTTTGGTTTCTTAAGAACCAATGTTTTCTGCAATAGAGAAGCACTTCTGATTGAGTGGTTTTAAGTATCTTGTCATAATAGTATTTTGATTTCTTTTCACTGGCTTATTTTGAAGCTGAACATGAACGTTGAACACATTGATCTTGAATGACCTTGAATGTTAGACATGCAAGCTCAGAATTTTCATATGATGTGATTTCCCTCTCATGTCTTGTCACTGAATCTGTGTACTTGCAAATGAGAAGAAAACCTGTGTCTCTCCTGTTTTCAGAAGCATCTTTCAGTCATTGTTGAAAAGGTTTTTCAGCTGTTTTAGACACGTAGGTATGTGATTTCAGTTTAGAAAATGGTGATTAGGTCATCTTCCTAGAACTGATGAAAAATAAATGAAATCTATCAGATTTGCTCTTGCTTTACACTTTCAGCATTAAAAAAAAAATTGTTAGATGTAGTTTAGGCCAAAACTTTTAGAAAGTAAAGAGGGAGTGGGCTAGCCCAATGAGAGTCTTAAGTGGAAATGGAAAGCTCAAGAGATTTTCAAAGTGATACTGATCATAACAAGTTGTGATAGGCTGGGAATTCATGATGATTTTGAATTGACATAACCCTTCACAGCTGAGAGAAGAAACAGTTTCCTTCACTGCTGATATTGCCTGCTAGCTATCCTGGGATAGCAGAAGTGCTTATACTGCAGTGGAGTGGGGTGATGAAGCACTTTTTTTGGTATTATTGCTGGCTTAATTTTCTCTTCCTTGGTAGGAGGTATGTGAAAGCAGGTGAAGTGGTTGGGGATGGCTTTGGCTGGATGTGACATTCTATGAGGATGTGAATTTATGTCACTTTGATAGGTTTATTAAACAAGATAAAGAACTGAAGGTTGAATTTCAGTGGGAAAGTGTCAGTCTAGTCTTGGAGGCAAAAAGACTGGCATGAGGATCATTAGTGACAGACTGGTGACAACCACTTTTAAGGCTATAAACACATACTGGGCTTTTATTTTGGTGCCTCTGTACTGAGCAGAAAGGAAAGGCAGACCTGTTCTGTGATGGAGATTTCAAGGCAGTTTCCCCAAAAAGGTAGGAAGGGGCAAGTTTTCACTTCTGATACCAACCATCATTTCAATGAAGAGCTCCAGAGAAAGCAACAAGACATGGTTCTCTCTCTCTGCTTCTTGGGTTTGGGCACTACCAGAGCAGTCCTTTTTCCACTTTTACCTTTCCACTTTCACCTGCCACAGAAGGAAAAGCAGCAGTGACAACATGGATCTGTACATAATTATGTTCATCCAGTGGCACATCTGTACCAAGTTTTCTCATGCTAGGAGATTTGCTGGTCTTAGTTGGCATCCTACATTATTTAGTTGATCCCACACAGATAAAATCAACATAAGTCACATCAGTGACGTTGGCAGAAATCCTTAGCAGTGATGTTTTTGAGATGTTGTCTATTCTGTATGACTGAGTTTGGGCAAAGAGTAAGAAGTTGTAGTTAAGGTTCATCTCCAAATAGAAGAGGCTGGGTATTGAATACAGAATTTAGGGACAGAAATATGTTCTTTAAATCCTGTGTTGAACTTGCATCTTATGCAGTGCTTTAGGTGACAGAAGAAAAGAGGTGATGTGACCAATTGGAAACTGACCTCCTCTGCTCTGGATAGTTTAGTGCAAAAGAGGCAACAAGCACCAGTGCAGTTCAGGAGAGGATGTCCCTCAGCTCTCTAGTTGAGTATTATCACTGAGTAATAGATGTGGGGGTGATCATAGTGGCTTTGATTTGATGACTTTCTCAATGTATCATTCCTGTTGATCAGACACATCCCAAGCATTATTTTCTCTGTCAATAAAACATATTATTCTATCACATTGTATGCCAGTGTATATCACACTCAGAGTTTTCCTTCTGTCACTTTGCTTGATGTAGGAAGTTGCAAGACATTCTGTTTTTCAAAACACCACTCTGTGATACCACACAAAGAAGTCAGGATGCAAATGGTTGTGAATATGTTAACATCAACAAAGTCACTCTGCTGCTCTTGGTCATTTTTGGTCTTGTGTTCCTCAGCAGCAGTCACTGGGCTCAGGGAGCTGTGCTCTAACAGTGCCAGGAATCACTACAACTTCACCACTCACTGTTGTAGCAATTGACCTATGTCAGCACTGTACAGATGAAGCTGGGTCTGACCCCTTACCAGGCTCCTGATTTTCTGAAATCTCTCATAAAATGTTTGTGTGACTTAAATGATTGCACTACCCTTTGTACCAGCCATCCCTTCTTTACACTTCCAGATGAATCAAACCTTCGAGAGGCCTTTACTTGGACTCAATAACAAAATCTTGGTTACTGCTAGCAATGACTTGCCTTTCATATACTCATAGCACAATTAGTAACAGAGGGTAAAAAAGCTAGTCCTTCCTTGCTTACGTTTACAAAATATACTTCTGATCAGAACAAATTATGATTGTTTTTATGTGTTTTCCTGTCCATGGTGAATTTTATAACATTGTAAACATCACTGAGGATTGGCCTTCCAACTGAGTCCCCAAATCAGAAAGGACAGATCCACAGTTTTGTGAGCAGATTGTCAAAGCATAAATAGTACTGATGTTAACCTTTGAAAATTTTCTTTCTTGTCTTAGTGCCTCAAAGTGTATTCTCAGGGTGGACATTTGAAATCTTTTCTTGCTGCTTTTTTTCTTCATTTCTTGACAAAGGTCATCAAATCCTGTAGTGATTTTTTTTTTCCTCTATTAAGATGTATATGCACCTCACCTGATGAGATCATGTACTCTGAACAGGAAATTATGGAATGTGAGTTGCCATACTGATGGCAACTTGTGAAAGTAGCAGCTTCTGGGATATAAAGTTTGTGCAAGAGTAAAAGTAATAATCAGTTCCCTAATGGAGCCATGACAGCAGACAGAAGGATGACAACCCATATGTCTACATTCTCTCCAGGGAAATAAATAGAACCTGGTTTATTTTGTTCAAAATGAATGAAGTAAAAAAATTCATAGGTTCTCCATTTTCCTTCTGCTGCCATTCATGACCTGCAACAATGAAAACAGCTATGAGTCCAGGTGGTAGCTGAAAGCAGTTTTGTCTCCGCACCTGCCTGTGCATGCTTCCTGAATTTAATCTTTCAGGAACTGTATTTCTTTAAAAAAATAATAGAATGTGAACATGGCTATATTTTGTTTCTTGGGATTTCGTGGGAGGCAAGATTTTCTTCCTGCATCCTGGTGGTTTAATCCATACTCTCTGTTCTGTTATTCATTCAAAAGGAGTGGTTAAAATGCTCAGGAAAAAACTGTCACCACTCTTCTGTAGCTGTCATCTGATGTGAAGAGCAGCCTATTGTGTCTATGCCACAGGCAGACACTTTTCCACCAAAGCATGATGAAACAGTCTTATCCTCATTATAGCTAATGTCTGTCTGAGGCTTTCTGCATTAAGACTAGACTTCTAGCTTTCTTGATATAATTTTTGTCTTTTGGGTGAGTGATGAGTCATGGGGCTACAGTTATGCTTTGCCAGCTCTGAATGTTGAAAGGAATGAACATGTTTTCTTTGGGCAGACTCTAAATGGCTTTCTTTTTTTTTTTTTTTTTTGGCAAATACAACCCAGCCACACTTGATGATTACTTTTACTAAGTCTAAACATAATTATGTTGTAACCTGCACTTTGGCTTGGGAGGCAGGGATCACTGTTTGTGTACCCTGCCATTATATGCCATTTACCACAGATATCCTATTGCTGCTTGTAACTTACCATATCATTAAATGACCAACATTTATCATCAGAGTGAAGTGTGCATTGTATCATATATCTTCCATAATGTAAAACAACATTGTTACTTAAGTCCTCCGCTTTTTAGAAATTAATTTTTGGTCTAGTTTAGTCTAAAGACATTTTCTGTTTAGTTCTTATGCCTCTTCTTCCAACAGTCATATTTTAGCTCATCATGTGATGGTCAAAATACTTACACAAAACATTTTCAAGTTCAAATCATTTAAAATTTCTTTCAGATCATGTACCAATGCATACTGAATTTATGAAAGATGATCCTTCCAGTCTTTTGCAAATGTCTAAAAGACATGAATCATGTGTTTTCACATGTATTTTTACTGAGACACAGAAACATAAACCCAGTTTACAGGCTCACCACTGCTTTTTCTTAAAGGGGCACCCACATTCTAAAAACTACTTGAAATGGTCTGAAAGATTTTTCCTTATTTTTTATGTCCATAAATGAAATCATTTCACTCATCCCCTTAGAGTGCTTATTCAGACAAAAAAAAAAAAATCACTATTTTAAATTAAAAACCATGAAGATGTTACTTGTATTTCAGTCTTTTTGTTCAAAGTTGAAGCTAGTATACTTCCCATGGCAGAAACTTGTAATCATTTAGTTCAAACTAGTATAGAATTTTTTTTGTCATTTATTCCATTTGATCAGATAATAAAACCTTGGACTTGGAACTGATGCAGCACAGGTCCTGTTCTAATAGCAAGATAAGGGAAAGCTTTTTCTTTAATTAAAAGAATTAATTGGAAATGAGAGTGTAATTACCCAGTTTTGTAATTACCCATATTTTCTTGACATAATTATGGGACTCCTGTTAAGTTGCTTGTTTAGAGAGAAAGCTTCATCTTTCAGGATCTGGGTGAATATCTTCCTGTATTAACTGCATTGAGAAAGACATTTTGGTCTTCTCATCCCTGTGTATCCCCATGTATGACAAAGTTGTGTATGACCATGAAGGTAAAAATCATGAATGTCTTTAGTACTGAAATTTTATAAAAAGTAAAAGATCATAAAGGAACACTTTATAGAGGCAATATTTCTATTTATGGAAGAGAAATTGGTCCATTTCTCTACCTGTTTGCAGAAATTTTTGTGTGCTTTAAACTACAGATCAATACAGTGCTTTCATGTAATGTAATTTGCTTTAATGTAAACTGATGTAGCAAAAAAGAGGAAACACAAGGGAATTACTGATGATACCAAAGCTAATGGGATTTGATTATCAAATTCTAAACACTGAGGTTAATATATTCTAGGTTTTCTGTACTTAGATTTTTGCCTTTTCTCTGTTTAGTTCTGCTCATGTTGCTCTAAGGCAGATGTTTTCATAGATTAGCTCCACAACTGGAGACCATAGGCCAAAATGACTGTGAGGTAACAAGTGGACAAAGGAGGCAAATAGTGGACGAGACCAAAATTGTCTCAGCTTCGGGATACAGTGTGTCTGCAACAAATCTGGTTGAATATTAGAGTCATTGCTTGCTGTCTGTTCCTCACAAAACCAGCCTGCCACCTTCACTGCCTATAAAACATTTGTCCCCTGCACCCAGAGACAGACCAGCAAAATGATCCTAATCAAAATGGTTTGGTTTGGCATTTATTTACTTTTGACCCAGGGTAGAGGTTTCTCATTCAAATTATTGCCTCTAATTAATTTCACTAAGATGAGAAATAAATTGGTGGTGAAATGGGGTGAGTGGTGCATCCAGTCGTGGGCATCAGGCTGAAGTGACAGAGCCAGCTGCTTTTCCCTTACAGTGGCTGCATTAGAGTCCCCTCGGGAGCGATGCAGAGTTGAACAAGAGAACAGGATAATATCCTTATATTGACATAACCTTTAATTGAGCAACACATATGAACGAGAATCTCTTTCAGAGTACAAAAACATAGCTTGCCTCCCCTGGAGCCCAAGTTACACATGAACATCTACCAGCTTCTATCTCACTCTTCTGAGCTGTACATTCACTGCAGAATAGTTCTGCTTGAGGCAAACCCATGCTCTATGTCCAACACAAAAAATGTGATGGGAGAACACGGCATCAGACAGCATGTAGTTGTGGAAGAAGGTTGAGGAACACAGAGCTAAATTCCTTTCTGAAAAAATCCCAATAGAATAAAAACCATGTTCATTATATGCTATTTCAGTGTTATTTTTTTATGTATATGTGTGAAATGTAATTTAGTGGTGTCTGACACTTCTCTAATGTTGTGTGTTAGCCTCTGCAGTCTTCCCTGACATGCTGTGTGCTGTTATTTTACATGAATGTGAATATTATATACATAGGATTAGCTTAAGCAGTTTATGAAGGATTAATAGAAGCAATGCAATAGTATTATACTATGGTTATGGAATTAATCTCTACATAAAACCCCCAAAGTTATATTTCAAATAACATTGATTTCTTGCAGTAAAACCCAGATATTCACCAAACAATCTTTTTGTTGTGCATAAATTTTAAGCAGGTTTTTTAAAATTTGAAAACTTTATTTTTGTCTTCTGCAACCTTGTTGCTTCAAAATTCTATAGAATGAATGACATCCCAGTTTGATGGCATTCAGCACTTTTCTAAACTTTTTTATCCTTTTCCTTACTGAATTTTTTGAAACATTGGAGAATAATGATTTCATCATAACCTGAAAGCCTTTTATTTTTTTTAATTCCTGTGTATCATGTGATTCCAGTTTCCTGTGATTTATCAGGTAAGAAATAACTTTGAAAGTTAGCTGGAACAAAGAAGGGAATAAGCAGAGCAAGCAGAAAATCTTATGACAGCTATTTTTATTTGACTGTGACATTATAGGAGAAGGGCCCAAAAGAAAAAAAAATCTATATTGATATCACAACAGTTTGATTCCAACTTGAACCCCATTGCATTAAATGCCTACAAACATTAAAAGACCATCCAAAAATCATCCAGTACCATCCAGTTTTTTTATTGCTGACAATAGCTGTTCAGGCATGAAGATGTTTTACCCAACCAATAAATAGCAGAATTAGAGTGCAGAGTACAAGAGATAGAGTGCAAAATTAGAATTTCCTCTAACAACTTTATTTAAGCCTCTTCCAAGGATCCAGCAGTGCCAAAGTTACTACAGTGACACAGCTGCTAAAATATTCATCCCAAGTGAGATAAACCTCCTGTCAAGCTCTTTTCTCTGGTTCCAGTCAGTCTAGGAACTGTGCTGGCCTTTGTTTGGCTGAAGCTGAGAGGCACTTGGGAGCTATCGCATGGTGGTGTCTCACCAAGCAGATAAAGTATTCCATGCCTCTTTCCAAGAATTTTTTCTAAGGAAGTATGATCAGAGAGGAATAGACACAAGTGGTTAGACTCCAAATAACATTGTGGTTTCTTTCTGCTGATGTTAAGAGGCATTGCAATTTAGAGTCATTAAAAGTATGTGAACAGATACTTCAGTTACAATTGTATTTGCAAGTTATTTGCATTGCATCATTGTCCTTACTTAAAAGTCCCCTTGCTCCCATGTTCTACCTAGTGGTGGTCTAACTGCCTCCTGATAAGGCATGTCTTGTGGCATATCAGAGGAAAAACATCTACTGGAAGAGTTTCATGAGACATTCTCCCCTAAATTCCTTCGCTGAGCTGAATAGGATATTAATCAGAATGGATTATATCCCACTGGATCACATACTTTTCACAAAGAGGGTGAAGAGCAGGGAAACTACAGCAAACTGGAAAACTTACTGACATTTACGCAATGTCATACATTGCACGTTCCCAAATTTTCCAGATAATGCTTGCTTTAAGTATTAACAAAGCAGCAGGAAAAATAATGGTGAAAAACTAATTTTCTGGCCTTTAAATATCTACATAAGATAACACAGAAGTACAGAGAAGAGTAGGGGAATTGTGGGTAGCTTTTCTTTTTACCCGCACACACAGACTCACAAGAAAGCCTTGTAAGGTTATGCAATTAAGAAAAACAGTTATGCTCATGCCTTCTGGGGTTTAGCTTTCTGATAGCCCACTTTTCAGGCCAAAGGAAGAAATAGGTTAAGCATTCAGTCTAGTCAAGCAAAAGCAAAGCAAAAAAATATGTATAATCTCTCTCTAATTCTTTTTTCCCAGAAGGCTAGGAAAAAATCATAAAATGGCATGAGAGATTGGTTCATTTTACACTGATCTTGAAAGCTTATTAAGGTATTTAACTTTCATGGATTGTCTGAGGGATCTGGAGTTGCTGTTATCCTTTTGTTTAATTACACTGTAATCTTCATGCAATTACAGTGATGATAACAGTCTTCTACAGACATAACAATAAATTAGCCATATGGGGATAGATGGCATTACTTAAAGCTTACTTCACTGAAATATCAAAGAAAAATTAATATGGCTATATAGGACAAGGCCGGAAAGTAAGTTGCATTATGTGTTTCTGGAATTCAGCATTCCAATGTGTTTTAGGAATTAATAGCATCACATATTCTTGAATTTGCTTCATAAAGAAATGTTTGGTGGAGAAATATCAGGAAAAGCACATTTCAACATAGTTGAAAAAGATACAGTGCAAAGTTTTGTGGGCTATGCTTTATATGCCTATGCAATACTTTTCAGCTTCAGCAAATAAATACATGAGCAACACTGCTCCTGATGTTTTATTTCCCCATATCTTGCCATCTTTTCATTGGATGTAAATGTCTCTTGTGTAGTTTATTTCCAGAAACAAGAATAGATTCATCAGGTTTTTACTGTTACTGCTGAAGAGAAGAAAAGGAATGTAAGATAAAAAAGTGGTATGTCAGAAACAGTGAGATGTAAAATAAGAAACATCCTGAAAATAAAATGCAAGTCAAAATTCTCAGCAGTCTTAATCAAAACAATTGCAAAAAAAATCCTACATTCCCCTGGACTTTCAACAAAAGAGAAAAGTTACAACTCTGGATCAATCAATTATAAATTTTTGTGCTCTTTATGATAGCAAAGACATGGCTATTTGAAGGTATAATTTCACATCAATTTATTTCACTGTTGTTATTGAGCACCAGCAGACACAATGCTTCTTTTTCTCTCATTTTCTTTTTGCCAGAAAACTTTTTCCTTTTTAGAAGACAAAAGATATAGTGTGAGTAACCTGACCTGGGCAAGAGCTAACAATTACTGAGGGTAAGGCTGGTACATTAAGGGCTGTTTCAGCTGCAACTTTCCCCCTATCTTCAACATGAAAACCACTAAACTAAAAAGAAATAAATTTTGAAAACTCTTAACAAGAAACAAGACATTCAGGTAAATATTGACATTCAGGTTTGGGTTTTTTTGGCATATTAGATAAAATAGTTGATATACAAAAAAAAAATGACATATATCAAACAATCAAAATACTAAGTTTTAGGTTGTGTTGGGGGTTGTGGTAATGTTTAGGTGGTAGGGTGACTGCCTCTGTGGAAGGAGATGGGGGCTGGCCCTTTCCAGACAGAGACAGATCCTCTGCAGGGGACAGCTGAGCCCCTGAACCACCCTGGTGGCACCTGTAGGGGAGCTTATTTAAGAAAGGGTGAAAAAAAGAGTTGCACTTCAGTGTCAGGAGTGAGGCAAAAAGCATGAGATAAGACACTGTGAACACCAAGGAGAGAAGAGGCATAAGGTTGTCCAGGCACCAAAGCATCTGTAAAGGAGACCAGGCTGGAGCAGGTATTTCTTCACAGACCATGGAAGTGCCACACTGAAGCAGATATCCACTCTGCAGCCTGTGGAGCACCCCACACTGGAGAGGTGGAAATGTCCTGGAGGATCCATGGGCTGTGGGGTTCTCACAATGGAGCAGGTTTATCCTAAAGGACTGCAGACCGTGGGAAAGATCTATGGTGGAGTAGGAAAAAAACAAGAGGAAAAAGGACTGGCACAAATGAAGTGTTATGAACTGACCACAAGTCACATTCCCCATCCCGCTGCACTGCTCAGTGGGGAGGGGAGGTAGAGTTGGGAATAAAGCAATGACACCAGCTAAGCCTGGGGAAAAGGGTGGGGTCGAGGGAAGGTATTTTAATCTGCCTTTCTCACTACACAAACCTATTTTATCTGGCAGCCAATTAAATTAACTTTCCCCAAGTCAGTTCTTTTTTGCCCATGACAGCAACTGGCAAATGTTCTCCCTGTTTACGTCTGGACACACTTTTTTTTTTCATTTTATTTAGTCCCCTTATCCTGTTGAGGAAGGGCTGTGAGAGAGCAGTTGAGTGGACATGGGGCAGATGGCAAAAGTCAGCCCACCACAGAAAGAGACAAGTTAGTTATTAGGCAGCTTAGAAGATGATTATCAACCTAAATCATTCTGCTGTTGATGTTGTTGTCTGCATACCCCATATCCTACCATCTCTTTAGACATACTTCAAAGGACTCATTTCCTATGCTGCCTTAAAATTATATTTTGTCATTCTGTTGACAAACTGTCAAAAAACTTTCTAAGTGATATCGAGTTTGTGCACAGAATATAAGAAAATAAAAAAAGGGAATCACAGAAATCTGATGTGCAGAGTATTGTGACCTCATATGTTAAATTTTCTTTGTAAACTTGATATGTTAGCATGCAACAGATAAGCATATTTTGGAATGGGTAAATTCAGGCATAAAATGCATTTTTAAATCAAGTCAGAGTCCTACATCAAGTGCAACTGTGCTTTCATGCTGAACTGGTTATATATATTTTTTCCGTGTTTATGTGAGTGTAAATTTGTACACTGTGAGAACTAGAAGTATACTCTTCTTGATTTACAAGTGGTTTTAGTATTAGTGCAGCCTTAGTTTTAGCTAAACTTATATATACATATTAAACTTACAAAATGCCGAGGACATTTCCCTATTTGTTTTCATTCCAGTATTTAGGAGCATATTATGCTTCTAGGTGTAGTGCTTGTGGAGAGTTTTGGAAAAGAGCTCCACCAATGCCTCCCACAAAGGAGAGATTAGGTGGTTCAGGAAATTGCAGGTCTGAAAAATTCTTCCTTGACTAAATGAATCAACCACAAGCATTTAGCATTGTCAGAAAATTAGGTCACAGATAACACAGGCCAATTTTCTGCAGAATTCCATACCAGAAAAAGTTAATTTTACATTTGCTGCTCTTTTTAAAGTCATCGTTGCAATGATAAAGCATCCGTGGTCAATGGTGGCTCCATCTTTTGAATCTCTGGGATGATTTGAAATGACTTTGTGTTCCTTTTCAAGTTGTTCCAATACATGACTGGAGTTCTCATTAGAATGATCTTCATGCAAGGCCTGCCTGCTTCCCAGCTATCATCCACCTCCTGCTTTCCATTTCTGTCTATAGTAGAGCTGCATCCGGCAAACTCTTTGAAATACGTTTTGTGGTTACTAATTACTTGGGCTGATTTACTTAGTTAAGTGTTCCAGCACAATTAAGTCCTTTCTTTTCCTATTGTATCTGCCTCATTATTAGTTATGAGGGTGACATTTATACTGTAAATGGGATGAAAACATGAAAGGGAAACTGTGTGACTGTAGGATGATTGTGCAAGGGATGAATAAGGACTGAACGATTAAGGCTGAATATGGATTAAAAGGTTTTGTTTGTATTGTCTTCAAAATATTTTTGAGGAATGCTTTCAAGGTTACAGACCTACCCACAACTGTGTTAAAATATGTGTGCACATGTCCACAGGGATAATAAGCAGCACATAATATGAAATATACTTCTGTATAATAATACATATTAAAAATGTCTAAATAAACATTCGGGATTGTTTATCAAGAGAATGACATTTTAGAAGCAAAAAATAATAAGCGGGAAGTAGTGAAAATGCCTTTCAGGGGCTATACTTTGACAAGGTGGTTGACTATTCTAAAATAAGTAATAGAGTAAAATCAGCCAGACTTGTGTATTCTGAAAACTCACATTTATAAATGAGTTGTAAATATATGTGGGCAGATTCTGTTCCTAAACTGATGTTCCTCTCTCCCTGTCAATTACCAAAAGAGAAAAGTGGTATTTAGATATTCAATTGGAGGAATCTGCCCCCCAATCTCCACCTCTGCCCTCAAAAAAGAAAAAAAAAAAAAAAAAAAAAAAAAAAAAAAAAAAAAAAAAAAAAAAAAAACACAAAAAAACCCCAAACAAACAAACAAAAAACCCCAAAAAAATCCACCACCAAACCAAAAGAAAAACCCAAAACAACAAAAAATAAAGTTTTAGTTTAATCCTAAGAATTAATTTAGTGGTTATGGAGTGCCCAGATATTTAAATTCTGTATCTTTTGAATACATAAATATGTTTTAAATTAAGAAAAAACATCTCAGTTCCTAGCTCACTCCTTTGTCAGATGCCGAGTCTTTGCAACTGAATTTTTTGTTGTATTTTCCCCACTCTTGACATTTTCTTAGGTCCTCTATCACCACCACGTGAGTTGACTTCACAGAACAAGATGCTATCTATAAGCAATCACACAGGAGAATTACTGCAGAGAACCACCTTGTTTGTTTACCTGTTTATTTATAGCATTTTATAAGTTCTACACTTCTAGAAGTAGTTCCATGAGCAGTTGTCAAGCATTTAACTATGTGTTTCAGGAGAGTACAGGAATAGAAGGATGCCTAAAGCACTCCAGAAACTTACTTTTTCATGTATTCAGAGTTTTCCTATATCATATTGAACAAGTCTGTTAATGAACCCTCTCACCTCACACTGATCAGGATGGAGATATTGTTAAGAAAGTGAGGTTGCACACTGATAGTTTTTAGTACTATACATTAACAGCAGTTTTGATCAGATTTGTATTTGGTTCTGGAATTTCACAATCATGTTTTAGAGCTAGATTTATAGGCTTCTTCATCCCATGTTGTATTGCCATGATACTAAATACAGGAAGAAAGGAACCCTTGGGCTTGGCAGTGAAAGGCTTTGTAGAGGAAGAGATGCTCTCAGTATGACTGAAGATGGCAAAGGGAACATAAACCAGCATAATTAGTGTTGAAAATAATACTATAATTTTCCAGCAAAGAATAATATTTCTTTGATATATCTTTCTAATAACATTTTTCATGTTGGAAGATTTTCAGTTCCAATATTATTCTTGTTGAGATGTTTGCTGTTGGAATATACTTCACTGAATCAATAGAAGTAGAAAAAGCAAAAACATCATAAGACACATTTGGTAAGCACTACAGGAGGAGAGGTAATATGCAAACGTCAGTTTTGAAGATCTGCCTGTATTTCAAATCAACTTAAGGGGTAGCAAAAAGAATAGGGCAATGGGAATTTTTTAAGTCAAGCTTTCATCTGAGGCACTTAAGATAATGAGTTCCATTAGCCAGTTGAAGTGGAGCTGGTTTATTTGTAGACTATTTATTGTTTAAAATAGAAGAAGGTTCTTGCCATTAAAATACGCTGATTTTTGGGTTGAAGGAGCCTGCAGGATTATTGTATTCACCACAGATGATTGCTCTTCTTTCAAAGGAAGGGCTCCAATTCCAAACCAGTAAGAGGGTTTGGATGAGCACTTCAGATGAAAGAAGCCCACTATTGATAGGAGGAGTTCTGTCGATTCAGGGGTGAATAGGACAGCCTAGTGAGACCTGACACAGCAGAGAATGTAGTAGAAATGTTACTTGTCTTATAAACCTGAAAAAGTCCTATCTGTTTCACTTTTCATCTGACTTTTTTTTTTTTTTTTAAAGTTGTCACTTCTTGTCTGAAATAGTCCCTTACTCTGTATCTGTAGAAATATGGAAAAGGGTTAGGGTAACTTTAAAAGAGGTCACAAATTGCATAAGAAAAACAAACTTCAGATTTTTTTAAAGTATGGAAAAAAGTACAATGGAATATGCCTGATGGTAAATGGCTTATTTTCACAGAGCCACATACTGTGGAGCCCCTAACTGGAGTTATTTTTCCTTGAGTTTTCACTGGTTTTATTTCTGTAAAAATCCTTCTTGAACTATTTATTCCATTGTTCATTGTTGATCTTGGGTTTTTTGGTAGCCATCACAGATGTTTCTATGCAATTTTAGCTCTTATTTAATTCACTATAAAATTTGTGGTGGGATTAATTTCTCTCGGATGACCCTTTAATGCTCTGGCAATGCCTAATTCAACCTGCCATTCTATTAAATCTTTTCAGAATTTACTGAAATGATCTCTTTTTTTTCCCTTTTTTTTTCTTTTTTTCTTTTTTTTTCCTTTTTTTCTTTTTTTTCTTTTTTTTCTTTTTTTTTTTAATTGTAGGTTTCATATATACTGGAGAAGTTGTGCATCGGATGCTAACAGCTACTCAATATATTGCACCCTTAATGGCAAATTTTGATCCCAGTGTGTCAAGAAATTCAACAGTCAGATACTTTGATAATGGTATGTAGCAGTCCTGTATACCTTGGCTCTTCTTATTTTCCTAAATAACTATTTTTGAAGGAAACATTGAGGAGTTTTATTTTGGTTTTGGTTTTTTTGTTTTTAATTTAGAGGCTGTATAGAGCATGTGACTTGACATCCATAGGCAATTATTAATTTTGAACACAGTATAGAATCATGAATGTTTTTTTCTTATTTGAGCAGATATCTGGATGTTGAAGCACATAAGCTCAAACTAGAACTGCATTTTATCAGTTTTAAAAGGGAAAATCTGTCTTATATAACAGTGTAAATTCCTGTTACTTCACAGTACATATAGTGAATACCATCTGCCCACTACCTAAAATGAAAATAGCATTTGTGGAGTGCAATAGCAAGAATACACAGAAGCAGGGCAGGGATAAGGTTAATAAACCTGACAATGACTAAGTGTTCATGGAGTCCCAGAATTGGAATCCAATACACTCATCTACACCAGGAGTTCTCAACAGTTCCTTGGAAGAAAAGATTGAAAGAAGAAAAGGTAAGCTGTAGTGTTGTACTTGAAACTCTGTGAGAAGTTTCAAAGCCACTGAATGTGTGGATATTTTTCTCTTGAAGTCAGTTGTAATCAATATTTTAGAAATACAGCCTGTGTGGTTAAAAGGCATCTAGTGCTTTACCTCAGGCCTTTAGTGATCAACTACAGTGGCAATTAAAACAGAGAGTTTAGTATCATGACTTAATATTATGAGATCCATGACTTCTAAATTGTCCTGGATACACCTGTGCTATTTTATGTATGTTTATTATAGTGAATTTAAGCAAAAAATTGCCAGCAAGTTCAAGAGCATTTCATATTTCCAATAGTATTTTTTATTCATTAGATCAGTTATTAAAATGTATTCTATATCTTTTACATCTAGTCATACCTTTCCTTACAATCTAGTCATTGCAATGTTTGTTAAAAATTCAATAAAATACTCACATGAGAAAATCCTACTCCTTGCATGAAGAATTTTGAAACAGAAGAAGATGTAATTTTCACATTGTAAATTATTTAACATTATGGCCAGAGATCTGTCATCTTTACTTAAAGAATCTGGGGATTCTGGAGAAGATGTTGCTAATTCTCATTATAGTCCTGACTTGCAGTCTTCACACCAGGCTGTATCACTTTCATTGGCTTTCATTACAGGGTTGAACAGTTCTTTGAGATTTTGGATTCCTCTTCGTCCTGTAATGCATCAGCTTTTGAGCTCCATGGGCTTTAGGACAAAGAATTTTCTATCTTAACACAAGTAAAAAGGAGCTGAGCAGATTGTATCTTCAGCATCTTATTTCTTACTCATCTGTGCTTTGTCCCCATGAGTAAGTGCTCTGCCATAAAGCAGCATCTATAGTGGGAAAGCACAGAGTGTGGGGATCCATCAAAGTCTCACTGATGGAGCTAACTGCAAGGAATTTAGATACGCAAATCTACATAAAACTCTCTGGAATGAGATGACACTTTGGGTGGCAGCTGATTTCCATTTTAGCTTGGGATTCTGACATGCACATAGATCTTAAGTACTCAGTGACTGACTAGAAGAAATTTTTGGCTAATTTTGCTCTAATACCTTTAGAAATTAATTTACATTAAAAATAAAATTTAATTCAATCAAATAAATATTCAAAAAGTAGTTAACGAATGTGGTCACAAAGGAAAAAATGCACTGTGGGCACAATTAATGAGTATCTATTATATAGAAAGACACAAGGGACAGTAATGCGCTGGACTTGGTGTAGTGTGGACCCAAAATTTGCATGCTCATAGTTTCATGACAACCACTGTCAAGATGTGTTCCTGACAGTTGCAGCACAGATCCGTAACAAAAGATTTTTCAAAGATGTATCAAAAATACATTGAGCTGAATGTGTACTGACCCATCATGAACATTCTAGGAAGAAAGAAAATTAAAGTCTGAATCAAAGCACACAACTCCCATTAGTGCAAAAAGAAGTTTTTGAGGAAAACGTGTAAAGATGAAAATATTATTTTCAGTAAACACAATTGTAGTGGTAAGTGTCTCAACATCTGTTAAACATGCTCATAGGGGATGCAAGTTGCTTGAGAAATATTTTTAGTGCAGTAAGTGCATCTTCAGGCAGTGAACTCCTGTGAATATTAACTAGGCTCTTGCAACTAAATCTCTGCATACCAGACTCAATATTTACCTCATTTATGAATTCTTAGTGAGTTTGATTTAATCTACATTTATTTATTGGCAACACCTAACATTTTTCAGTTTGCAGAACCTCAGTAAGGGCTTGCACCTTGCAGGGGGGAAAAAAAGTTATTTAATTAATGCATAGTTAATGGAAGAATCTGAATTTTTGAAATAATAATCTTTATTATGCAGGGAGTGCTATTATCACTTCACATTTCACAGTCATCAGGATTTATGTATAGTGTGTAAAGAATGCCACTGCAGAGAAGTGGTAATGGCAGCACATCTGAACTACTGGATCCTACCTGTAGTGATTGTTGATTTCTTGTGCAATTTCAAGCAAGTTACTTGAGCACTCTTGCTTTAGCAGTAGTTGAGGTGCTTCTGTGGCACTGTGGTGTCTACATTTAAGAGGATTTGAGTTTCAACTTGTGTTTGTAATATCTTTGGCATTTCAAGGCGTGGAGCTGGAAGTTGCTAAAAAGAGACAAATCACTGTTCTTGTTTCGAGTAACTGCAGTGAAGTACATTTCCTACAGCCAGTTAATATATTTCTCACATTTTTTTCTTCCTTTTGCCTCTCTACCCCCACTCTGGGGTTCACAGGCACAGCACTAGTTGTCCAGTGGGACCATGTACATCTGCAGGATAATTACAACCTGGGGAGTTTCACTTTTCAGGCCACCCTTCTCAATGATGGGCGTATCATTTTCGGCTACAAAGAAGTAAGTTGGGTCTGAGAATTGTCATTTAAGCAGACAAATTACTTTTTACGTGTCAGGAATTTCCCTACATTTTTGGGCGGAGGGAAGATGTTTTAAAAGACTATGAAAGATCATTTCATTATACTGCTTATAAAATCACCATTTTGATGAAAATTATATGTTTTTGTTAAAGTGATGCTCATATAATTGACTAAAAAAAATCAACATGACACAAATGTACTAATCCTGGATTGCAGTTGGGCTTTTTTGGATGTTTGTGAGTATTGTTTAGTAAATCCCTGGGTTTTTAGGAAGTTTCCCATGGGTTTTGAAAGAGAGGATCTAATTTTTTCAATTAGTTTACCCAATTTTGATGTGTTTCAAAATACTCCAATATCAATGGTTATTGTTAAAAGGCCACCTTTTTCCTGCAGCTATAGTTTTTTGGCAATTCACGTATTTCAAAGCTCATATATTTGAAACAAGAAACAACTGGTTCGTATTGCCAGCTCTGAGGTTTTCCGTCTGTTTGATGATAAAATTGCTTAGATTGAGCCCATTTGGTTTGCCTTCATAGCACCAAAATGTTGTCTTAAGTGGACTCTTGTGCATTTTCCAAGTGTTTCAGAATTCCAGTTGTTGCTTTGAGTGACTGGTTTTTTTCTAGAGTTGCTAGAGCTTTGGAAGCTATAGCCTAGTTGAATTTCAGTGCTTTTGCCATGAAAGGTTGGAACAGGTAATCCTTGAGGTCCCGTTTGCATCTGGTATTCAATTAATGCAAATAAGAATCAGAAGGTAGACAAGCTTAAATCTCTAGGGACAAAATAAGTTCTTTTTTGTTTGTATTTTGGTTTTGCCTTGTTTGGGTTTTATGTTCTGTTTTGTTCTGGATTTCATTTTAATCTATTTGGCATGCAAACTGTGACTTTCTCTTCAAAATGCAACTCTCAGTTATCCTCCTTATGGTAAGAAACTCTAATCAGTGATACCCAATTATTCAAATTTGGAGAAATCTCTTTTCTCTTCTCTCTCTGCTATAAAACACTTGTGAGCCTTCAGGCTCATTTTTCATGCCTGTGTTGTAGCTATGCACCTTTAATGAAGCAGAAATAATAACTCTCCTCTGCCATTCACTAGAAAGCTAGACAGGATCTGGATTTTTCTACTAGCAGTAGTCACACCTTCACTTAATACAGATGTCTTTGCAGCTTGGAAAAGGATTGATGCAAGATGCTCTTACTGGATCAGTATTGTAGAAACAAGAAATTTCTGGTATGGCCTTGTACATGGCTTTCTTTTTCTTATAAAAAGACATATAGAAGACATATCTTTTTTTCTATAAAAGACATACTGATGCAAGATTTGCTTGGGTTTGGGTTTTTTTTTAATGTTAGGTGCAGGTTACAGCCTTCTTCTAAGAAAATACAGTTTATTTGCATTTTGAATCTGACTTCACGTAAGCTTTACTCTGCTTGGAACAATGGAGTTCTGTTGTACTTGATCAAAGGAGTGTGCACTAAAAGATTTGGTTATGTCCTGTTGCTGAAATTTTTTTTTAAAAAAGCAAAAACTTCTAAAGATTGTAGAAAATTTCCTGCCTTCAAGACCTAGAGAGATGGGGATGGATACTGCTTTTAAGATAAATTTGTCAAGAATTAAATATGCATTTTGACATTAAAATGGTGACATTTTCGGGAGACACCTATTCCTGTTTGTGAGATGCACTGCACTCCCTGTTACTATCCAGCCCTGTGCAAAATGGATCCAACATGGGTGATAGAAGGTGCTGCTCTAAA
>VWYP01021217.1:2398-16422 GCA_013400435.1 Pycnonotus jocosus | reverse complement strand
AAAAAAAAGGTTTTACATGTAAGACTGTACTGGGATTTCTTACTGATGGGAACAGAAAGAAGGAACAACTCTGATCTGATGCAGGAGAACAAGTCTTTAATCACTGTTTTCTCATTTTCCTCTTCAAATTGTGGCTTTTCATGTGGGATTTAAGTGACATTTATTAAAATGTTCTCAACAGGTGAAGCGACAAAATACTCCGTGGCCACTGCTGGCTCCGTGTCAGGTCAGCTCTTAAACTGTGAGGAGATAGTCAATGGTGCTCCAGCATTACAATTAAAAAGGTGGAAAAGGCACTAATGCTACCAATTTTCACTTACGTGATCCCAGTGAGAAGGAACAAATTTAACTTTCATTTCTCTCCCCATTTTTTTCAACTTCTTTGAATTATGAAATTGTTCATATTTTTCAAGCACAGACTACTCCCAGGAGTTGATCCTGATTTGTTTGTCCTTTCATGCAACTTTGGAACAGTACAGCTATGATGTCACCATTTTTCTACTTCCTTTTCCACATGAACTTCATATTCCATTACATCATGGTTCAAAAACATTTGTAAAGTAATGTGATTATCTAATGATGTCTAAAGGTCTCCCCTTTGAGAAGGATCCCTTCTGCAGCTGAATCATCCTACAGAGTGCAAACCTCCCAGAAAATGCTGCCCCAGAACACACTTTTTATTTTAAATTGTCCCATGTGCAAGAGAGCACTTTTCAGACACCCAAGAGCAACCTTTGGTTACCAAAGCTGTAATTTTTTTCTTATTCCCAGTGTCACGTCTTAGATGGGTCTGGACAAAAAGACACCAGTTTGAAACTATTATTTTAAGTTTGGAAGACAGGAAGTGGTGCTAATAAATGTAATTGAAGAGAAGGTTAGGAATTTGATTGAATTTTTTTCTTTAAAATTTATTTTGCCAAAAAAATGCAACGAATAAAAGACAGCCCACGTATTCACACCTTTGGCACTCTTCTAAGATGGGAAGAGGATATGATATTGGAATCTCAGCAAACTCAGCCTTCCAGTTAGAAAAGGATTGTTAAACATCACATAAGACACAAATGTATGAAAAGAATCCAGGCTCCTTCAGAGCTAAATTTTAAAATGCAGGTAACCAACAACCTTACCAGGGGTAAGAATGTCTGCCACTGTTGTTTGTACTGCTCAGCACATGGGCTGAACAGGACAACTCACAAAGCAATTGAGGTAACAGTTCTGCTAGATGTCATTCTGTCAAACAATACACGACACAGCCCTGCTAAGACTTCACCACAATGTGACCGACCAGGATCTGACATTTGCTCCAGCACTTTTCAATCTGGTGTCACACCACACGAGAGACTGTCACTGCCCTGTGCAGGGATCTGGGTTGGGTGGTTGTGATCACAAGGCTGATTCCCTCCTGCCACACTGACACTGAACACAAAAGGTAACTTAATATCAAGCTGGACTTCCCATTGATGATCAGGGCCAGTTTGATCCCAAACATTTATACAACTGGAAAAGCAGAAGAAAAACATTTTTAGGGTTTGGGCTTGTGGGACTTTTGTGCTGCTTGCTGCCTTCACAATGACAGCTCTGAAACAAGAGCCTCAGCAGCAGCACAGCTTAGGTTTGTGAGCAGCAGGACTAAGTGTCAATCCTTCCAAACAGAGCAGTACTGTTAACCTGAGACAAGTGCTTCATAACATCAAACCTCCTGATCCAGGCCAGCATTAGTGTGAAGAGACCACTTTGCCTCTCAATGTCATCCAGAGCTTTTCCTTTTTTCATCTTAATACATGACATTCATACATAGCCTGTCCTTTGGGCCTGAATCCTGCCAGCTCTTTCTCCAGCAAAGGCAGACAAACCCTGTAATCCCCCGTTTAAAGGATTTTTCATAGCCTTTGCCAGGGGAGGATAACATTCATAGGAAAATGCTGAACTCCATAACTACAGAGGAAGCTCAACCTATGTTCGGTTGTCTATCAAAAACAAAAGGAAGGGGGTAATTTCGGCTACTGATCCTCTGCAGAAGCTGTGCTGACAATGGGCCTGAGTGTCTGCATGTTGAGAGGAAACAAGAGCACTGCCAGCAAAGCCCTGCCAGCTCCTCCGCAGGGAGCAGGCCCTCAGTGTGGAAGGAGCAATTCCATCAGAAGGAATTTGTATTCTCTGCTACCAACATTTGTGGCTCTCCTCCCACAGTGCATTTACAAACACTTCCACAATAGAAAATCATACACATATAGATGAACATATGCACTTAACACTACAGTTTCTAATGAAGGTGAAAGCATTACAGAAGAAATTCCCCTTCTTCCAGGGATGAAAATGACAGACCACATCTACACTTCAGGTCCCAGTCCATTTATATTTTCATTTACAGCAATAAAGAAGCATATAGTGAACCACTCTGTGATGTACACTAGCTCCTACACATTAACTTCTGCTCTTATATTCAGAGAGTTATTAGCACAAAGCATAAAATTTCTTACTTCTTGCTGCTGTGGGAAGAGCTTACTTTCTTAGAGCTAAACTTTAAACCTTCTTCTCCCAGGAAATAAATTGCTCATCTACCTGATTGTTTTACTAGGTTGGCTTTGTGCCTCACATTCCCTTGAATAATTAATTTCATAAAGCAACCTGCTGCATGTTCGCTTCACTAATGTGCATTTTTCAGTTCCCACTGTAAAGGATCATTTCAGTGAATGATGGGTAAGAATTACAGGGAGGAAATACCACATCACAAGAGAATAAGGACAGATAAACAAAACTTTTTATAAGGAACACTGTCATTTATAATAGTGCAAATTCTGCCTCACCTCCCAAACATTTAGTATAATTTCTCTAAATTCTGCACTGGAGCTTTCACCCTAGGACCTAAATTTTGGACAAGATGAAGGAAAATGCCATGAGGGTACTGGATAATTTTAATCCTTTAAAGGGTTTTGTTTATTCACTTTGCCACATGGTACTTCAGCCTGGCTTCCCTCTTTGGCATGAGTTTTCTCCTTAACTCCTCTCCCTTTCTCCCCTGCCAAAACCCAAGCAAAAAAGGTGCAATAACTGGAAGCACCAGCTCTCAGGTGAATTCAGAGATTATTCCCTTTGTTACAGACCATGGAGAAAATTCCCTGAAATTCAGTAATCTCCACGGCAATGCCAAAGCTGCCATTATCATCAGCCCTTGGGAGCAGCAGGGCGATCACAGTGGGCCACTCAATCAGCTGGGCATTGATTTATCAGCAGGGTTTGTCCTCTCTGCACTGTATTTATGGGCGTCATTGACTGGGATTCTGGTGGCTATAATGCCAATCTGCAAAGGGAACTCTGATCCTTGTCTCAGGTCTAATTCATGTGCTGCACATGTCAGCATCACCTGGTGCCTTTTCCTTGTTGCAGTGCAGTGGGCAACACCAGCACTAGTTGTGATTGTGGTCATTGCATTTGCTTCTGAAAGTGTACTAGAAACCAGAAATCTGTGTATTTTCAGCTTTTTGGGGTTTTTTTCCCCCTTTAGGTAACAGTAAAGATTTTGCAAAAAAGATGCTCATGAAATAGAGGGCTAGTAAAAGGACAGAAAAAAATTAAAAACTGCAATAAATACATCCCATGCCTCTTTCATTCCTAAAAGATAATAAATGTAAAAACATAAAATAGCCAGAACACAGATTAGTGTGCTCAGTTATTGGGATGCTACTGGTGCCTACAGGGCCACATTACAAATGCAGAGCCTGATGCTGGAAATAGCAGAACACCCATCTGAATAATAACCTAAGACCAGGAGCTCAGTTCTCAGCTGGCAAGCACACAGCCAGCATCCAAACCAAAATGAGAATCAACACAGGAGGTACAAAAATCCTCACGAGCCAACAGGAAATTCATGATTATCTGTTCCCCATGTTGGAGCAAAACTGTTATAACATGTGAAGATTTTCTTCTAAGGGTTTTTCCAGCTCCACTCACATAGAGAAAACTTGATGCAGCCTAAAATCCCCAGTTTAATGATATCCTAATAGGGGAAATGATTTTGCCTGCCATAGGATTCCAGATGAAAGAAGGATTCCAGGCAGAAAGTGGCCTGGTGTTCATGAATAACTCACTCTGACAGAACTTACTGATTTATGGGTTCAAGCACGCCGTGCCAGCCCATCACAATGCACACACAACCCTCCTTTAATAATTTACAACACTGATGTTTGGAGTCTGGGTTCCCCAGCTGCTAATGCCTCTCTCACAGTGGGGTAGAAGGGATGCTCTCAGTTTGCTGAACTGTAAAATCAAACAGATTACGATGTGTCCGTGTGAAAAATTAGAGATATCAAATTTTGGATTTTTATGTACGCACTGCAGCATCTTAAGAGATTTTAGTAGGCAAGATATTGCACCATTATATCTAGAAAATAGGGTTGTTAAAGAATTCTTCTACTGCTGCAAAATTTTGAATTCTTTAACATAACACTTTTCTCCAAACCCCTTGCCCCCCAAACCCAAAAAACCAAAAATCCGACCAAAAAAACACCACCAAAAAATACCTTCAAAAACAAAGTCAGGAAAAACTCAACCTTACACACATTCATTTTAAAGTAGTGGTTTTAGAAATTCAGTTCATAGCAGCTGGGGATATACTTAAATGAAAGAATTATGATAGGAGGAAAGGGGCAAGAAAGATCCCTTAATGCCTGTTTCTTTCTCTCACTCCCAATGAAAATCTCAATTCCTTTAAAATCTCTCAACAGCATATACACCCTCCATAATTCTACTCCCAGAGGTAACCTTTACGTTAAAGAGTTGAAAAAATTGCTATTTCTGTAAGACTTCATCATCTAAGCAGAACTATAATTTTATTGTCAAAGTAGCTGTAGAGTACATGGTGCATCAGGAATAAAACATAAGGTTAAAGACTGTATTTCCTCAGGCTGCTAAAATACAGAAAATTAATGAGGTGCCCAGTTATTCCTGAGATAAGGGAGGACACACGAACCGTTTGTCTAACCTTACCCTTATTTCACACTTTTAGCAGATCAATATCTTCCTCAAATATTCGGGTTTTTTCATTGTAGTCAGGATTTCCTCAATGCCACAGATCAGTTTATCCAAATCATTATCAGAAATCTCAGTGTCCCCATAAAACTGGTGTTGGGTTACAGCACTAATAGAAACCTGTCTGTTCCTTATGATACAGCTGAATATTCACAGAGGTCCCCTCACTGTTTTCTCCTCCTCTGTGTTTTACAACATTTTCATGTGACAGTTCTATCATGGTCTTTTAATGCATTAAAGAAGATATTGCCATTTAAATATAATTCTATAGCATCACTTTTCTACAGTTCATTTAATAATAACAAAATGTGTTTTCCTGACTTCTTTGGCTGCCAGAGTTTGTTTTATTCCTAGAAGCAAACAGCCCAGACAGCAGAAGATCTATGAAATCATTTTTTACCATGGAATAATACTGGACACTTGGAAGCAATAGATAATCTTTATGTATGTCTTGACTCATTTCTAGCTTAAAATGGGGAAATTACTTATGTGCTTTTATATTTTAATCAAAGCTTAAAAGATAAAAGCTACTCAGTTTGACATAAGGATTTGGCACCAACTCATGTCTGACTCTTCTTAGAATGACCTACACTGCTGACAAAAACCATTAAAATAATATCACTGTTAGTTCAGTGCAAAACCCTTTATCCTGTAAGAAACAAATGGAGACAAATGAAAGATTAAAGCAGCCCACAAATGACTTTAACTTACAGTCACAGCTGATCTTCATGAGTTTTTGGTATTTTCACCCCCTGTGTGCTCCAGCTCCTCCATTCCACTAAACAGCTGGAAAACAGTTATTTGGGAATGCCAAGCAAGAGACAGAGTTTGAGAAACAAAAATAAGCAAAGAAACTCAGGGAGAGATTCATCAGTAGCAGACCCAGGTCTCTGCAAGGAGGTCAACACATGATTCACACCGATGCTGTGCAGGAATGCACACAGCCAGCCTGTGGTTTACCTTGTAAAAGCAGCTCACTTGAATAAGCACACAAGATACTCCTTTCATTTTCCACTGCTGATGCATTAGATCTGTGTAGGAATGTCTGTATAACCTGGAGGTCGGATGCCAATTATTCCTCAGGCAGAGGAATAATCCAAGAAGCAAGGGATTTTCTTCCCCCATAGTTTGTGGTCTGAACTTCCCTTAAGAAGTGATGGGAAGTAAGAGTGACAGAAGTTTCTTCTGAACACCACTCAAAGTGAGTGGCTTTTTCTACTTTCTGGTGTACCAGTCTGAGCGATTTTTTGTAATCCTATTGCTTTCTGGTCTCTTTAGTCTCTTCTCTTGATACTCAATATCTCTTGATAGTCAACACAATTCCTTTTGCCTGACCAATATGCAAATAAAGGTTTATAAAGGTAATCCAGCTTTTGGTAAAAGTTTACACAGTTTAAAGATGCTGTACTTATGGAACAGAGCAGCAGCTGAGGGGCACTCTATACAAGGAGCTGACTGAGCTTCAGCTTAGACAAATGCTTCAGCCTGCCCACTTTGCTGCCTTTAAAACATGCTTTCTAAGAATAATTTGAGAAAGTCCCCAAGAGCAGCCTGTAGGTTTATATAGATTAAGAAATTTAAAACTTGTGCCATGGAGTTCAGGAACTCCACTGTGGCACACAGACAATGCAGGGAGTTACTGAGTGCTGAGATTATGGAGCGTGCACTCGTGAAACGCTGACTCCTGTCACATTCATTTGAGAAACCTCAACCCCCAGTGTGCTGCATGTTGATAATCACATCTGAAATGCCACAGTGTGGGCAACTGCCCTGTAATACATCACTTTTCTGTTTAGTCAGAAAGTGATAAAAAAGGGCGCAGAAAAATAATAGATGATGCACTTCATTTTTAGCTCTTCTTTATAGAGGGAGAAGAACCTGTAAGGGCTTTCAAGCCATCTGTTATCTGAGCATGTCAGATTGTTACAGATGAGAGACAGTTTACTTTTTAATACTACAAGAAATTTATAGGAATTCTGAGGGAAGTGCTGTTCAAAACATATGGTAGTATCCATAATACACCTGTTTTAACACTTAGCACTCGTTACTTTCTGGATTTAATCATTTGTCCATTATTAGTCTTTTTAGCTGCAAGATAATCATCAGATGTGTTTCAGAGAAAGCCGTGCAAGTCAAAATGATCCAATCTTGAATAAAAACGGATTATGCATTTCACGTAACCAATAAATAATATCTGAAAATATTACCTAAAATACTAAAATATTACAGTAGCACCAATTTCTTCAAGTACCATTTTCATGAGCACATTTGTCAGCAGGTTGAGGGACATCATTCCTCTCCCTCTTCTCAACACTGGTGAGGCCATGACCAAAGTATTTTGTCCAGTTCTGGTTTTCCCAGTAGAAGAGAGCCAAGGACACGCTGGAGAGAGTCCAGTGAAGGGCAACAAAGAGGATGAAGGGACTGGAGCATCTGTGCACTCAGAAGGCTCAGGGGTGATCTTATCCATGTCTCTAAACAGCTGAGGGGAGGCTGAAAAGGGGTCATATACTACCAGACATGAATGTATCATCTCTTCCCAATACTACCTGAGCAACAGAAAATGAAATGTGAGATTTGCTTATTGAGTAGAATTCTTCTAACGATTTCCAGCTTCAAACCTGTCACAGAGTAGTTTCTACAACATAGATTAGTGGGGTACTTAAATGCAATTAAACTGAAATCAGGTTAACTGTATAAAATATTTTAAATTTAATGCAAACCTTGGCATGGATATCACTGTTAAGGAAAAAAAAGAAGTTTGTAATTGAAAATATTACTGAGATACTAACAGATCTTATTATCAGCGACTATCCCTACTCTTTAAACACAGGACATGTTTTCCTCTAAAATATTGTCTATCTATTGATTAAGGAGGGAGTCTGGAAGACCATCTTAAGTCTTTTGACCTTTAGACAGCTACTCTAATGTGTGGTGAGGTTTCTTCTGTCCTTAGAATGGAAAGCTGCCTTGTGCATTGTCAAATCATATCCTCTTCTCCTTCAAGCATTTTCCTGCTCCTCACCCATAATTATTTTCTCAAGTGCCTTTCTGACAGAAACCACTGCTGAACTTGTTCCTCACCAGTAAACTCCCTCTGCATCATCTCACAGAAGATACTGGAGGTGTCATTTCCTTCTGTAAACTCACTCAGCCCAGAAATCCATTTACACATGTAAAGTCTCCAAGTCCTTTAAGCATAGACATGCACTTAGAAATCATAAAAACTTAAAGAAGTGTGGGCTGAAAGAGATCTCTGGAGGGCATCTGGTCCAACTCCTCATTCAAATGAGGCAGTGAGGAGTTAGAGAGGGTTTAGGAGGTGATCATTCACAAGAAACAGCTCCCACAGACTAACAGAACCCCTTTATAACCATGAATTTAGGGTTCTGAGCCTCTCCAGCCAGCAGTAATTCTTCTGGCAAAGTGGTGTTTTAGGACCTACAGTAATTACTGCTAGTGGGTATAAACCACTGATTCAGCAGTTGCAGAGATGAATCTTTTCCAGATTCTATGGTATTGTAGGAAATGTTCATTTTAACTGCCCCAGACAATGATCAGTTCTCTGACCTTTCATCCGCATATATGGGAGCATGGCCTGCAACTATGCAAGCACGTACCCATCTTCATGAATATTTAAGATCAAAATTCCAACCAGACATCACCAGGCAAACTTGCTGTCCTTAATTTGTATTGTGGAAGGAAATGCTATATCCAATTACCTTTTTGCTTTAGATGGAAACTTAGAAATATGAAAATTTTGGATACAAACAGGGAAGAATTTTTTAGAGCTGCATGAAACAGGTACACAATTAAATACTACAACAACACCTCTAAACCATTTTGTTCCTACATAAGAATGTTCACTAGCTGTGCTTAGGAAAAAAAAATGTCCTTCTGTTAGGAAGCAAAAAGGCATCCACCACCCCAAGCAATTTTGAAGGAGCAATAAGGAATAGTTAGCAGGCCATTTTCAGCATCATACCTGGAGGTTTCCATTAGTTATACTACTATTGCTCTCAAGAGATGCATAACTGATTGTCTAATTGCTTAGGCAATGTCTTGAAAAATTACTTATTAAGCAGAAAATATGCCAATAGTAATTCCATGCTCACAAAAACCAGTGTGAAAAATATTTCAAAAAAAAGCAATTACATAACTTGTCTCCAAATTGCGATCATTAGTCATTCCCATCAGAAAACTCATTCTTTCACAGAAATCCTCTGAATAGAAAAAGTGTTTGCACCTCAAATTACTGCTTATTAATGTCTGGTGAAAAAAGGTGAGTTGGAGGAATCTGCATTTGAGTTTCTCCTGTACTAGAGGCTTCTGGCAAGTCCCATGGTGAGTGCCAACATGACCCTCTGCAGCAGCTTGCAAAACTATGAACTGACTTAAATATGAGCATATTTCTCTACATGGATGGTTCAAACCCTGTAACACAGCTGAGCAGTGACAGACTGGAGCTCCTTGTTAATGAATTGTTCTGCTTGTAACACATCTCAACAGACTCAGACAGATCCCACTCGTGTGGACATGCTCTGTGCCTGACATTTCAGTCTGCAAAAAGATTACTCTTTTATTTTCTCCTTAGGTGAAGGATATTGCAGGGACAAACAGAAAAAGAACTCCAAGGTACTCAGCAAACAATTGTGGGAACATAAGCAAACACAGACTACGTAACTTGTATTATTAGAACCTATTTACAAAGACCATTGATGACTGATTTTTAACAGATTATCCTTTTTTATTTAGCCTATAAACCTCCAACACGAGCCACAGGAACTCCACAACAAAAATACATGGTCAGATGCAGTGAGCTAGATGAACATTAGGTAAAACACTGCAAATTTGTCATCAGTTTTGTTTAAATGTAAAACCACCTGGCCTGTCTCCTCAGCTGATTAAGAATTGAATTTTTCTAGGGTCAGGTAAAAGAGCAGAGCACCTGTGTGCAATCCAGCATTCACTGTATTACTCCAAGTTAATTTACTAGAGGAAAACCACCTACACCTTCAAACGCAGTGTAGCTCACATTAGTGACCTAAACATGTTTCTCCCTCTCAGATGAGATAAGGGCTTACAAAAATTTGGAGTCCTGCAGAATTCAGATCTCTGAGGAAATGTAAGAACTGCAGGTATTTTTTTTTTAAAGCCAATCTCTGATTTTTTCCAAGTATTTTCAATATTGTACAATATTTTAGCAGAGGAATAGTTTAGTCTAGCTCTTTGAAGGCATGAGAAATTCAGGAACTTATGAAATATTCTACCCAGAGATAGGCTGGGCATTTGCCTTCTCAAGTTCTACAACATTTTCTACTCCAATATTTTACTCCATATAATTTTACAGATTACATCTGCATTATAAATTCAGCATCAGAGTACCTTCTCCTGAGTTTGCTGTGCCCTGATGTACTTCCTTGGAGACATTACTCTTTTTGCAGTGTTCACACTGCAGTGGTCACTCCTAATTATTCTAGGCATCAATAAGAACCGTACCTGGTGATCATTCCTGTGCAGCTGAGATGTGATTGACTGGTTGAATCCAAAATGAAGCAGGCTATGAAGCACAGTGCAGTCTGATGGAACATAAAGCTGATCACACAGTGACCATGTGTGCAGTTATTACCTGAGCTGTGACTGTGAGCTGCTGTCGAGCAACCTGTGTGATAAATACACCATTTCTAGGAATACATTATAGTAATGAATTGATCACAGCCTTCATGCATCAAATTAATTATCTAGCACATACAGAATTGCTCCCAGTGCAACTTTTTCCTTAAAATTTCACTTTTTACTTAAGAATCCCCTGACATGGAGTGGTAGAAGGAGAATGATGTGCTGGACTTGTTATATGAGCACATTTATTCCAAAACATTATATATATAGATGGATCAAGCATGAGAAATCTAAATATTTGCAAATACTACAGAATGATGCACACAACAATAGGGTTTTACTGTTTTGTGTTTGTGTGTAGAGGTTTTCAGCTTTGTGGAGTTTCAGGGTTTACTTGTTTGGGGGTCTTTTTTGGTTGTTTCTAGGTTGTTCTGTTGGGAGGGGGGGTTGCTTTTTTGGGGTTTTTTTTTAAGATCACAGATCCAGCTGTAGATGTCTTGCAATAAACTGAGCAACCTGGATACCCTTCCAGCCTTATGCTGCTATTACCAGCACTGGGCAAGATTCGCATTCAAAATAATTGAAATAAACCCCAACAAATGATAAAGCATGATTTAGGGCAGATGTAAAACCTGACATGAAGCTACACCAGTAGCTGTTCCACACAGCCAAACTCAGCAGAGGAAGTGGAAATGCAAGAGCAAGACATTCTCCTGAACTGCAGCTTTATGCCAAGCCCCCCAAAGGATCACAGTAGTCTCACATTAATTGACTCAGAAAATTACTAAACCATATGCAATGAGCCAACTTTTAGCAGAGACAACAAAAGCTTTTGTCTCAGCTTTCATGTGAATTAAAGCAGGCCCTAGGTGAGTACTTCTATGTTTATTTCCTCTGCAGGTTTTATAATAAAATCTCTGCCTTCCAAAAGGAAGAAATATTATTTCATCTTTCAAAGGCATTAAAATTCAAAGCAAACAGCAAATTCACATTTGCACAGTTAAGAATGTTAGAACTAATCTGAAGTATTCTCCTGCTGACATTCCTATGCCATGAGATTCCATAATGAACTAAAGTGTATATTTTTGTACTCTAATTGTTAACAGAGGTGTGAACCACTGACATCCATCTTCAATCTTAATTATTGTTTGCCTTTGTCTTCCTTTAAAAGTAAGTATAGGCAGAAAAGAAATCCTCAGAAAAAGGGAAAGAAATGTAATTGGAGTTCTTTTTACATATTTAATCTATGTGTGATGCACATTTGGGGGGGAAATTGGAGTTTATGAGCAGACTCTTATTACCTCTATCACTTCATTATATAGACAATGCAGAACTCCTAATTCTTTTTGCAGTTCAAGGAGAATATAAAGAGGCTGTACATCAGCTTCACATCTGAGTGTAAAACTGCTCTGCCCCAAACACTTCTCATCTTCAGACTAAGATGACTGAACACAGCTTTACCTCAAACAACTCCACACTTCGGAGTAATGCAGATATCCACTTTGGTGTGAAAAGGGGAACTGAGCTCTTTGCCACTACTGCTGCCAACTGAGACCGGTCAGAGACAGGTTTGACAAGTCATCACTCAGCTGTCAGCTCACTGAAAATACCCTAAATTATGAGGTTTTGATTACACTGTCTGTGATCTACTCTCTCTCAGACTGAGGGAAAAATTCATCACAGACTGAGAGGATTGAAGGGACTCAAGAAATCTTGCTGTTTATCCTCCTCCAAAGCAGCAGCAGCAGCTACACTTGCAATCCTTCATGACAGTTATTTTTCTGACTTGTTCTTAAAAGCCCTCAAAGTTGGCAGCAAGGCTGCATATTTTCTAGCAGGTCATTACACAAGCCCTTCATTTTAGTGGTTCTTCCCCCTGCAGTTGCCTAATAGGAGTTTTTCTAGCTTGCAACTGAAGTCACTGCTTTGCAAGCAACACCTGATGAGTAGGGAAAACATTTTTCTTTTATATGTCCACATATAGAAGTTACTGTACTTACTGTATCCCACCCCACTAACTCTGTTTTAAGCAGAGAGAAACACCTAGAAGACCAGACTGTCAGGCCAAACAGCCAACTACCACAACATTTTTCTTTCCAATAGCAGTCAGTGACAAATGAGTTAGAAACATCATGTAAAAACTGGTGTGGGAAGAGAGACTTGTAAAAGTCTGAATAATTTCAGCAACCACAGCACAGAGATTCCTGACATTAATTTCAAGATTTTTACCTTTTTCCAACCTGATAATGTTTTTGGTTGGCAAAACATCCTTTGAAAGGGCTACAGCTTAGTTACTCATCACACGAAAAAGTTGAATAATTATCCCATAGTCACCTTTTCTGTACTACTGAAGATTTCATATTCTCTGTCACATTTTAATTATAACAACCTCAGGTCACTCCGTCACTCCTCAGAATTAGGGGTTTCCAGGCTGTTATTCCTCTCCAGACTCAGATGCTCTCTGTCCTTCTTGAAATTCTGCATCCCAACCCATAATGTTGGCACAAAGGACTAAGTGGTGCAGGGTTGCTGGCTATTTTTGACACATTATTTGTGTCTCAGAATAAAACCTTGCATTTTTCTGTATTTATTAACATCTTTTAAATGTTTTCAGACTGTATTTTAAAACTGGAAAAAATAATTTGAACTTTTGCTTGCTCTTTCCATGTACCTGAAGCCCTGCAAATCTAATGACCACAAGCTATGATCTATTATCTAAAAACTGACTACAGTCTTGACTGGCCTCAAATCCAAGAACTCCAACAAACTTCTTTTAATACATTCCTCTGTTTTGATAATAAATCTCAGGGAACTATTCTCCATATGTTTTTCAGGACAGTTTTGTATCCACCTTGGCATATTTCAAATTATATTTAGACTATGGATCCCTGGGCTGCTTTATGAGAATGTCAGGTGAAGAGATTTATTAGAATTGTTATCATTACTTACTAAAAGGTGAAAACTCATGCAAACAGAACTGTAGTTCTGACACTCTCCTTTGTCTACAGCACTTCTTAATGTGTTGTGGAGGGAAACTGGATCAATTGACCTAAATCCATAATAATTATTCACCTCCTTGTTTTCTGGTAATAACTTATTTTTCTACCTTTTTTTTTTTTTTAAGAAATAACCTGAAGCTAGTCAACCCACAACTCCCAAGATTTCCTTCACTGCTCAGCTTTTTTCAAAGACCAAAAGGAAATTCTCCCTTTGCCAATCCTCTGGTAACTAGTTTATTTTCCAAACTGCTTTTAGAGATCATTGGCACCTCTTAAGTACCCAGAATCAAGTTTACTAAGTGCAGATATTTAAAAGCCTCTAGATTATAATAAGAAAATGTTAATGTATTCTGTGCTGAGGGCTTCTATGTTTCTCAG
>VWYP01021214.1:594599-614772 GCA_013400435.1 Pycnonotus jocosus | reverse complement strand
GAAAAATAATTTAGGAAAATATTTGCTGATTATATGATTCATGTTCCCCTTTCCTACTGTTGTGGATCTTTCTTGTTAGGGACTAAAAAAAATGGTGTTAAGTGAAGCCAAACATATGAATATGCATCCTAGGAAATTTGCTTATGTAGTCTTAACTTTTGCTTTTTTAGAGGAACCACAAGAATGGCTATCTATAATGGAGCAATAGCTAAGGAAGTTGAAATTATGTACTGTCCAAGATAGGCTTCAAGTAGAATGGCCAAGCCAGAATGGAGGATTTGACTGATGCCTTCAGCTTACTGTTTCCTTCTTTTGAGCATCTGACATACAATTAACTCTGGGTGCTATTAGTTTCTAAAAACGTGAATTACTCTTGCTTCTGCAATTTACCTTCCCTTTGCTATAGGAGAAGTCCTGGCAAGAAGATGACTAATATTCCCGTAATTCACACAGTTTCATCCCAGAGTGAACAGCTGGTTAGGGTTTGGGAAAACATTTTTTCCACTGTGGAATCCTGAGGAGAGACATGAAATTTGGCATTAATCACTGTCAGGGAGAGTGATCCTTTGATACAAGGTTCACATGGGTTAATTCAGTTGAGGAGGGACCTCAGGAGTTGTCTAGTCCCAATTTCTACTCAAAGCAATGTGAGCTATGAGATGAGATCAGTTTTCTCAGGACTTGTCATAGACAAGATCTATTTGAAATTGAGATTGAGCAATTATGTTTAAAGATGAGATTAAGAGATGTGTGTGTAAAATAGGTAGATCTAATTGTAAAATTTACATCTGTATATAAAATAGGTAAACCTCTATATTTAGCTATCACTAAAGGGTCTGTCTTCAGAGACATAAATATATGTTCTTTTATATTACCATGACATCATCTGAAAATTAAAATTCTCCCTGTATGCTTTATTTTTGCTTCATTTGAATAAATTAAGGTTTGACCTGGCTTTGGCCAGCACAGCTTTATTCCTTGGACTGGTACCAAGGAGTAGGAAGGTATACCTTCATTCCTTAGATTGGTACTATGTAGGAAGTGCTAAACTGACAATCTGCTCAAGAAGGAAAAGTATGAGTCTTGAATGCTTCTCTTCCTCAAATGCAGGCCAGGAGCCTGTGACACCACGATGCTGGGACAAATAGAGTGGTTCAGCGTCTTACTACAAGGAAACCTCAGAGAGATCTCCCCTTAATGTGGCTCTGCTGCCACTCTTTATTGTGGAATTTGGGCTGAGATTTGTTTATCTTTTGGAGCCATTTATATGTGTGTAATTATATCCATGTTAATTATTTATCTTTATGAAATCCTGTTTCTGTTCAGGTGAGTTATCTGTCTATGGATGCAATTTGATATTCATACAAGTCTTTCTTACAGCCCAGCTAGAGGCAAACTTTGAGGAAATGGAGAATCATCTATTGTGCCTTGAGGAACTGTGTGAGCAGTGTGAATTGGAAAGATACAAATGTGTGCAGACATTACAGCTGGAAAACTACAAGAAGACAAAAAGGTAAATAAAACAATCATTATAAATATAAATTAGCATACAATATAAGCCTTTTGTAATTAATGCCCCCATATATAGTATAATCCCTTTTATTTTCATCTTCTAAGGAAACAATAGTCTTTGACAGGACATTGCAAATTTGTAGTAGATTCATTGAATGTCTCAGTGATGAACAAAGACTACATGTGTTTGGAAATTATCACGACACTGTTGTTAAGATGAAGTCATGTTTGTTATTCTCTGAAAAGAACTGGAATAAGGGCTGTTGTTAATAAGCACAGATAAACTGTTGTTTCTTTTAATCCCTTGCCCTGGTTCATGGATTTTTTTTTTTTCCCATGTGCCTGTCAGGTTAGGAACTGAATTTTCCTTTTATCTTCCTTTCAGTTCTATCAGTATCCAATCCTATAAGTACCTTTTACTCTGTACGAATGGTATTAATCTCCTGCCATTCTCTTACTTCTAAAAGCAGGGCATTAATTCTTGGAATCAAAGTTCAGCTTAAAGCAGTATGTATGAAAATTCAGAACTTCCAACTCACGAGCTTCAGGTTTACCTGAAAGATAAAGTAGCAAGAGAAAGATATCAAGCGCTTAAATAACTTAAACTGTTGACTTTCTTGGTTTTTATTACTGCCAGTGCCAAAAATAACCTAATATAAGCAGATAAGAAAAGCAGTATTACATTCACTATATAAATTAGGAAATGAGGAGTTGAATTGAAGCAGTTTGTCAAAGACAGTGTCTGATAGCCTGTTAGGGAGGAGTGGGTAGATGTGGATGATGACTGACATGGGGATAACCTGGTTACTTGATCTGTCCAGGCAGGAGTTAGCCCCTGGCACCCTCCTTGCCTCCTTGAGTGTGGAAGCAAGTTTGATACATGTGGTAAGGTCAGAACAACTGGTTTGTCTCACAGTTCTGATTAGGATGTGGGTGATCAAGGGCAGGACTGTGCCAGACAGCACTGGCCACATTTTGCTCAGCTTATCTGTGTTCTTTGTCTTGACCCTTCTTGCCATTCTAGAACCTCTATTTTTTAATTTTTTTTTTTTAATATCACAATCTCCTCACAAAAGATCTATTCACCCCTGATTACTTTTTCCCTATTGGTTCTCATTTATTATCTGGAGAATCTTACCTTTCTATTGTGTTACAACTCCATTTATTGAAGGAGTGCTGGTGTTGCAGGTTCTACTTCCCAAAAGTCTCCAATACCTTAAACCTCCCCCTTCAATTTTCTGTGAAATTTGGCTGTTTCTCACTTATCTCCCCTTTAAACACGTGTGAAATCCAGTCATCCCTCATGGTGCTGTCTGTGGCTTTTGTCAGTATCTTGCTATGCTATCTATCACATCTGGCAATTTCTCATGTCATGTCCCTCTAGTTTTTCATATTCTGTTCAGCTGTCTTAACCTCAGGCCGGGGCGTCAGCAATGGTCTGTAATTTTCCTGCAGCCTGGATTTTCTCTTTCCCAGGTCAGGGCAATTCCATATTCTCTCTATAGAAAAAGTCAACACCAGACGGGTTGAATACTAGCTTGTTCAGACCTACTTGAGTGATTTAAATATAATAATTCCAAATACCTGCTATTTAACCAAATAACACAAGTTTAAAATGTGTATGAAGCAGCAGATTTGCTCCCATATAATGATCTTTCTACAGTTTTCTGAGTGGTTTTTGTTCTCTGCCATCCTTGATTCCTTCCCCCTAGCCACTGCTTTCAACATCAAAATAAAGTGTTAAAACATTGCCTGCTCTGCTTAGCAGCATCTGATCAGTTCTATAAATAGAATACTAAGCAAGCTACTTAGTGTAATTATAAGCTGATTACATTTGGTCAGACCTAGACAAAACAGGAAAAATGCAGGTAATTTCTGGTTGATCATTACCACTGTATTTATTTAGGTAAGAAGTTAACTGCTAGCTCATTACAGGAAGGACACTTGCCAGTGTAGGTGCTTGAAGAGCGAGCAGCCGGTTAACTTGATGTGAGTGTGATTTGTGGTGTATGATGGGAACTTGTATCCTGTCTTACTCTCTCTAGTGCTTGGGGGTTCCACTGTGATTCTCTCCACCAGCTGAAAGAATCAAGGAGGGGGTGAAGGGCCAGGAGTCTATGCTCTGTCTTAACACAGAAAATAATTTCTGGGAGTGAGTGGTTTTGTGTTTGGGGAAAAAAAATATTTCATGTGTTTTGACAATATGAGATGAATATTAACTCTAGAAACTCGGGTTATTTTAAGGATGTAACAAAATGTAATTTTGTTATAAAGTCACTGTAGAGCTTAGGCTAGAAGCTAATGTATTTCAAATCTTTTGAAAAAATCCTATGTGAAAGACTTAGAAGAAGGTGCTTTAGGTCAACATTAAACCTATGAAATGCAGCTTATGGTAACTATGGGAACTTATTTTAAGAAATAGGTCTCTCTCTGTTAAATAGAGCAACTTTATTTCAGTTCAAACGGATCAATGAAAGATTTTTTTCCCTTTTGTCATTGTCTTGAGTACTAATTTCAAAGTAGATTCATGAATCCAGGATATTTTCCAAGTTACTTAAAAGCCTGATATTTGGAGGGATTGGAGGTTTTCTTTTTGTGAGCTTATCTCTGGAATTTTAATATTCTTTTTTGTGTTTGAATCCATTGATCAGGGTACCAATACTGTTGTATGAAGTTTAGATTCCACCTTTGTTTTCTCTGGTTAGTCTCTCTGCAATGGTTTGGATGTATGTTACCATTAAACCATGTCATTCTGTTCCCTGTCTTTTTTCAATCAAGCACAATTAATCTTCCCTTTCCTTCATTCTCCTACTGAGAATATTCTGATTGCAGGAAACTTTGTGTCTCTTTAGTCTCGTGTGGCAATTCTTGCTTTCTCAAGTGCACATTGTCCTGTAGGAAGCACTGTCAGGAGCTCACTTCTGTGTCATTTTTTTTTTTTTTTGTGCCCTGAATGGCAGCCTTGTAGTAAGATAAAAAATTTCTGACCTGAAGCTGTACTTCCTGTGAAGCGCTTGGTACCCTTTGTATCCATTGCAGAGCGATCACCACATTTTGCAAAATACAGTTTTGCAAAACTCCTGATTGTTTTGTCAATTAAAAGGAGCTGCTCAAATGCAGCATTTTGTAGGAATACATTGGGAATAGCAGGACCCTTGTCACTGGAAATGAGTTAATTGATTTTACTGTATGTTATTTGATTAAAACAATTGTCTGAATGATAATTTTTTTAGGATGTCTCTTTAAAGAACCCTCTGTTTTTCAGTATTTGTCAACTTTGAGAACAGATGTAGAAGGAAAATAAATGTAAAAATCTAAATCCAAACCTTAATGGGACTATTGTTTTTCCTTTTTGATGTTATTTAAACAAATGCTTTACTTGAAGATAAAATAAGTTCTTAAAATCTGTGTTTATTGCTAATTTTTGAATTTTAGAAGTTTATTTGTGGTCAAATCAAGTGTAACCCCATGCTTTTGTAGTTAGTGCAGTAGGCGAGGAGTTGGATAGATTGTCATAGCTCTTGTTGGATGCATTGCCATGCCTTGATGGAGCTTTAGTGCTTCTGAGGGAGGAGAACGTATGATTTACTTTGTCATTCAGAAGGGCATAAAATTTATGGCAACTGCATTGTGTAGATTAGAGATGTGTGTGGGAAAATGTCTTAATTACTGTTGTTTTTGTCTGTAGACTTTATCCCTCTTTAATTGCTTTGGGAACAAAAGGAACAGTAAGGGTTGTAGATACAGTGGCTTATCTTAGGCCTGAACAACATAAACATTTGAAAAGTAAATACAAAAAAAAGTCTATATCTCTAGCTCTTGTTTAGATCCCATAGCATTCCTCAAGCAATAGGCTGGAACAGTACTCTATACTGTACAGCATCCTCAGTAATGATTGCCTCCTATCTGGCAGTGATACATTTAAATTTTACCTTCATAACCCATTCAAGCTTTAAATGTAATTTATAAAATTTACTTTTTATATGTAAAAAAGTGTATATGCGCCTTTGTTGCGAATGTTTTGAGCAAGTATATTTCTCCTTCTGTTATTAAGTGTACTGTGAATTATTTCTGAGACCACAGCTACATGTTTCATAGTTCTCATCAAAGTATTCATCAGTGTAAATTTTCATGCCATACTCTTTTTGATCAGTCTCCTAGTGGTATAGATTTGGAGCTGCTGTACCTCTGTGTAACTGGGTACCTAGATAAACATTTTTGAAAAATTGGGTGCAGAACTTCTGTTATCTTCAAGACAGCTTTCACAGCAGATGTGCAGTGGATGACTGGCTTTGCATTTTCATTAGGCATTGTACAAGTTCCTGTACTCACATTGCAAAGATGTTTTCTATCCTGTTTCAGGAGTTTGGATACAGCACCATCAGGAGCAAGTATTTTCATGGTGTTAACTGGCTGGAATTTATTTTATGGCCATCAGTTGTTGCAGTTCTTTGGGCAGACACATGGAATGAGAATTCCTATTGATCCCGAAGACACTTGCACAAGCTTTGCAAGAGTTTCATGGATAATTTTGCTTTTTTTTTTTTTTTTTTTTTTTGTAGTTTGAGGGCTCTGAACTTTCTTTTGTTTGCAAGAATGCTTGCATTACAGTATTGTGCATACACCAAGCCCAAAGGAGTGGGCTGCTTCATTATTAGTGAATTGTACTCCCATCAGAGCTCCCAGTATTTGGAAACATTGGGCAAGACTGAACACCTAGCAGATTTGAAGATTGCAGGGATTTTGGCAGTTTTTTTCTCTAATTTGCAAAGTGTGAATGTACGGTATAATTTATGTCACTTTTAAGTTGATCTAATTTTGCCTTTTCTCTGGTGACCTTTGCTTGATACAGAGAGAGAATGACATTGTTATAAAGGGTTTTACTGCTTTCCTTCTCCTTATAGTCTTACTTCCTTTCAAATAGGCAAATAAAAGCCTTTTTTCTTTGGCTTTTGTGACCTGTGGTTAAAGACTGAATGTTTGTGTTGGATCCTCTGTATCCTACAGCACCTTTTAATAATGTTATCTAGAAAATGTTAAAACATTATGTCAATCCTGCATAATTTGCCTCTACCTTTATGTGGTGCTTGTTAGTGGGTATAATCTTCAAATCCTGTCAAGCTGTTAATACCAGGCGTTCTTTGTCCAGACTTACTGTACCAATAATAGGAACAGATGGTTTAGGATTGCCTTAATCATAATTTTGTACCCTCCCTCTCTTCAAAAATGCATTATTTATATGTGTAATTAATTCATTGTGGCTAGTGGCAGAAGAACAAGGCTTAGGTGCTTGTCATTACTGCACTAAAATTCATTCTCTGTGCTGTGCCTCCTGATAAATTCTGTGTTTCTTTGCTATGGATTATTTCCTGAGATCTTTAATAACTCCTTTCCACTTACACTGAAAAATAATTCATTTAAAAGTGGCTTAAAGAAATGTGTTGAATGCATTCATTGACAACGCTTCTGTGAGGGAGATTTTACATTCCTACGTCAAAGGGACATGGTCAGGATGCCTGAGGAGATAAAAGTTGAATCTCCTCTCTGGCACAATTGCATTCATGCTGCATGGAACCACATTCAGCATTTTAGGTGAAGGTTGCACCTTTTTACTTGCCTGTTTCTGTGAATTAGGGTTGTACTGTATGTTGCTTACTGAATAAAGCTTGGCCAGTTTTTGAATACTGTCATTTTTCTTCTTTTTAATGCTTATGGAGAAATTGATGGCCAGGTTAAAAGAAGGTCTGCAGTTTCTTGTATGACTGTTTACCAAAAACAGATTTGCAGGAACTCCTTTTCCTTCTAGAAAAAAATGGTGGAGTATGGTGGATTGTTTGTACCTTTTTTTAAACTTCACCTTCTCTTACATTCTTTCTGGTTTCTCAAATTGTAGCTTCTCTTAATTTTCTATTCTCATATTTCAGCTTTAAACTATGGTTCGTAAAATTTTGGTTGTATGATAAAAATAAACTGTTGATACATATATGTTTTAATGATCCAATGACATTACATACTAAGATAAAAGTTTAAAAAATGTAAAATCTGTCAGATTTTTTGGATAACAGCAGGATTAAAGCAAAAGCATTAAAAACTCTGTCCTGTGCAAAGTCTTACATCTGAAGGCATGAGCTTTTAGAGGGAGCTAAGCATTTTTTCCACATTTCAAATCCCAGTTTGGAATGGTTCTAATAATAAATGGCCTGTGTCAGTCTCTTAGCAGAGGATAAAACTTGCCTTTAATGATTTTACTTCAACCATTTGCTTATGATTTGAAGGCCATCTCCCTTATTTTTTACTGTTCTTTTGAATGATAGTGCCTGAAAGTTGACTCCCCATGTTCTTAAGATTTGTTGGACTTTTTTTGAAACTTCAAAACAGAAATGGTTTCGCTGTACCCTGAAGCTGCTGAGTATATTAGGGAAGTAGTTGTTTTTGGTTGTATTTATTAACTTGATTGCCAGTTAATGTTTGTAGTTTCTGTTGCAAAAATTTGCTGGGATCAGTTCCATCTTCTGGATTGAAGTTAATGTTTAAGTTTTGCTGAAAAACAGACTTCAGCTACTTCTGAGTATTTGAGTGAGACTCCAAGCAAAAAAAATCTCCATAGTAATATTATTGAAATGCCTTAGTTCTCTGCTCTTCTCTTTTAGTGAAAAAAATGTCACTTTTGATGATGAAGAATCCTGACCTGTCTTCAGTGTTTTGTCAAATTAATAGAAACCCTTGCCTGAAATTCAATTCCAACAGTAGTTTAGTAATACTGTTGGTTTTTTCTGCTTTTTCAATTCTTAAAGGCTTTTCATTGCTTCAGTCTCAAGTGTATTTCAAAGTAATAATTGGTCTAAGTATCTTCAAGGGGTGCTCAACCAATCTCAGGGATGGGGAAAACAGTTTTGTGTCAGGAGTGACATAAGTGCAAATCCTATGTACAAAAAAGAAAAGTACTTGAGTTATTTCTGTGCACCATACAAGTGACATAGGTTTTGAGTTCTCAGTGTTTTGGCTTTTACTTTTGATGACGTCCAGAGGAAAGTTCCAGAGGAGAGCTCTCATGGCTTTTTAGCTAACTAAAGCTTCAGTCAGGCTGTGGAAGAGCTTTATTTTTTTTAAAATATATAATTTTGAACAGACATAGCAGAGGAAATGCAGCATTTCTCAGTTTCTGGGTTGGATTGTGTTAGATGTCATAAATATTTTTAGATGCATTGGCTGATAAGCATCTATACTTTCTTCAAATGTATTTTTTGTAAATAAGACAACTCAACATTTATTAACACATATAATTGTAAAATCTTTCAAATTTAATCCTCAATTTTTAGCATTCTTTTGCTGTTCTGATATTGTCTTTTGTTTTTATATTAGTCTAGTAGTTACTGACTGTTACTTTTAGAGCTCGTGTTATAAAGTTGTTCCTGACATTATTTAGGACTTTGTTGCTTCCTTATCTGATTATTCTCTTCTTGATAAAATACAAAACTATCAATTTTGGCTGGTGGCATCTTTCTAAGGACTGTGGTTTTTCTGTAGTCTCCTAGGTATTTAAGTGGATTCCTTGATGTTTAGTTACACTTAGGAAATTGATCTTAGTGTTACAGTCCCTTGCAAGATACAGTAGAACCTGAGATTTATTTTTCTTACTGTTGCTGAACAAATGAAATTCCCTTTGACTTCAGTAACTTAAAGCAGGATAGTTATGCCTCCTGGTCCTCCCATATTCTGATTTCTAGGTTTATTTTTGTTTGTCAGTGGTACCAGCACAGCCTTCCTAGTGTCTGTCTCATCTGCTCAGTGGCTTGAGCAGGGTTAATCCAATAATGCAATGAAAAGCCTGAGGGGAATGGGAAGGTCATTGGGAATTTGTATCTGCCTTCTAACTAGATTGTAACTCTAACTGGTCATGTCAGTCATCCTGTGAGACAAGTCATCTATTATAGATGGTTTGTTTCACCTGTTTTCTCTACAATTATATTTTCTCACCACGAACCCTGAATCTCAACTTTTCTGTAAATGAAGAAGTTGAGACAGTTGAGAAAACTGACGGCATCATCATTAGAACATTCCAGTTATCTTAAGAACTGGTGAATTGACATGATAGAATTTCAGAGGGTAATTAAGTGCCCCCTCCCCACCCCATCCCACTCCCCCCAATCTATTATGAAAACAAACAACTGGAAAGGCAGGGATTAACTTTATTGCCTATATGTGTGGCCAGATAGTTTTCATGGACATAACTTCAGTGTAGGTGGAGCCTGTACAGCCTCTTGCCTCTCTGGAAAGAATCTGGGATTTGTAAATTGCTCTGCATACAGAATGAGATTACTTTTGAAACGTCTCCATGCCTTTATAGTCTGATTATGTTAGACTTTAGCCTGTTATTTTAGCCTTTTTTCTTGCTCAGAGGTGCTGAACTTCGTCGTTCACTGAAAAGAGCTATTTATATTATAATGTGCCTCCTATTTGAGTCCTTTCTTCTGAAAGCTTACTGTTAACTATGAAAAGGTAAAATGTATTCTTATATGAGTAGCTAGCCAAGTTTGTTGGCAGTAACCTAAAATTTAGTAGCTGAGGAGCAAATAGTCAGATGCCAGGTAGGTGTGTTGATCAGTGGTCAGCCTCAGCGTGGGCTCCTTTAATCCTGGACAGATGCTGGGCAGCCCACACTGGGCTTCGGGAGCCTTGGTGTGTAGTGAGGCCAGAGGCAGGGCAGGCGTGTTTTCCTTCTAATAGCAGTGGAAAGGGTTATCTCATCTGTCTGTGAAGTGCATGAATGTTCTTTTGGATGAAAACTCCTTAAAATCCAGGTGCATTTCCCTATGGAGCACTTTCAATTGCCTTATGTGTTTCCTCCTGCTTGTCTTTTATCCTTGCTTTGAAGGCCGCTTTTCCAGAACTGCTTTCAATTTAATCTTTTTCATTTTAATTACTCGTACAAATTGCTGTTTCTTTACATTGTCTGTGTTCCGAACATGAAGCTCTCAATTCTTAATGTGAGGTCAGTGTATTCTGCAGATGACTTTTTGTCTCTAGACTCCTAGAGAAGACATAGGAGGTATCTTCTTTCTGTCAGTTTATCAGTAAATACAAAAACATTTATTTACTTGTAAAGGGGAGAAGTGTAATACTCTATTATACATTTTGCTCTGTGCATCTGTGTGCCAGGTCTTAATTACCCAACTAGAAAATGTACTGATATACTCTTAAGCCATCTGTTTCTCCAATGTCATCACGAGTTAGTTTCCTTTCCACTTCTCAGTTGAGTGTCATACACTTACCAAAGCTGCTGATAAATGAGATTAAGGATTAAAATTTTAAAACTTCCAAGTTTTTATTTGGATAATTTGATTTAATAAATAAATAAAAAATTCTTCCATGCTGCTGATGCTGAACATGGTTTCAGTAAGCATGTACTTCAGTATGTATTTCTAAATAGGCGTTTTATTGAAAGTCTTGTGAGAAACTACAAGATATGATTAATTCATGCTGTGTAAAATATAAAATCTTCAGTCTTTGGGTCTGAATTGGTATGAGGATACTAAAAAGTACAGATCCTTAAATTTCAAATCTGTATTTTTACTTTGTGCTAATCATAGATACATTTAATTTTTTCAGAGGGAAAGAGTTTTTATCAAATATTAATTTTCAACTTTCTTAATGAATGGTAATTATGTAAAGGATATGGGGACAACACCTTAGTGCATTTCTACCCTAAAAATATTGATGGATTTGGAAAAGGAAAATTCTGGGGGTTTAGACAAAATAAGTGATTGCCACTTGGTTACTGTATTACCATCTTGTTTACTAAGCTCTTTCAACACAATGGCAGTAATTGTTTCATCTCTCCATTTGCAGACAAGTGTCATAAAATCTCCTGATTTTAGGTGCAAGTAATGTAGTTTTTCCCTCTCTTACTTTCACAAGATGTTTTCTCCAGTATGGTTTTGTTACAGTCCATGGAAAAGAAGCATTTCCTGTGATTGTTGTTTCCTCAACTACTGTGCCATTATTAAAAAATAAGGAGGGCAACTTGTGAGGGTGTTTAAGAATTTTGTAACTCTATTTAGAGTGTACAGGGTAGGAAAAAATTTTGGGGGTATGAACCTGCAAATCACAGGTATTGTAAAATACCTTTTTTTCTCTGGTAAAAAAGGGAGAAACTAGCTTGGGAAAGGGATGGAGGAAAAGCAGGAAAGGAAATAGATACTCACAGGAAGTTGCAACTAATAGAATTCTTTACTGTGAATCACACTCTAGCTTATTTCCTGGTAAAGCACACATTCTTCCAAAAGCCTGTATTTAACATTTGGTGACAAAAGTGGGATGTTCTCTGAAAATGTAGAGGTAAAAGCATTCTCTTTCTTTTAGATTACTTTGTCTTGCTTAGAGAAATAAATTATTTTAGCTTTGAGTGAGTTTTTTCTGTTTTTGATGCAAGAATAATTGCTGAATTGCATAATCTGTTAAGGGGTAGAAGGAATTATTATGGTATAGCATCTGTATTGTAAAACAGTGTCTCTGGTAGGTGACTGAAGAGTGCTTTAGTCTGTGGATAGGGAACAGAATAATTTATCTGGACAACTGTGAATTCAGTCTTCAATTTATTTTTCTTACAGTCATTTTTGCTTCAAAATTCAGAATTTAATTAGGAATTTAGTGAGGCACAGACTGAAAAAATGTTTGATGTAAATGAGGGTTTTGTAAGGCCAGCATTCTGCCTTATCTCAGTTATTACATTGATTCTTCTTTTAGCCTTTAAATTCATGATGAATCACTACCTTTTAGTAATGACAATTGGAGCATTTTGCAGTTTCTTTAAAACAGAAAATATTTTTCTTTGTTTTATAGCCTCTGCATTCACAATTGCATAACTACTAAAAGTAGAAAGTGGCCTGGTATGAAGGCAAAAAAGATATTATTGTCTTTTACTTAATTTCTTAGCTTTCTGGTATATGAGTACTATGGGTTATCTGTCATATTCCATACTTGAAAATCCTCTCCTCTGAGGAACTGTATGTCTCCTTGCCTGTCTCTCTGTTTTAACTGAGTGAGTGATCTTGTCAAAATTTTCTCCTTCAATGTTGCCAAAATGTTTTTGAATAGCATTGGTGAAAACGGGACACAAATTGTTATTCACTGTGCTGGAAATTGGTAAATCAAAGCAAAGGATGCTTTAGTAATTAAAGCCTTAAGAAGTCTTGGTTATTTTTGGAGCAGTGTAGTGGAAATTATATAGCTAGATATAAATGTGCAATATTTGTATAATTGTACATGTTTATAAGGAGGTGGTGGCCTAATTTATAAACAGGTTGATTTTGTTTGCTTTAGATAAACACGTGTAGTAATATTACCCTTATGTATGGGGACAATCAAATTCTTTGATTTTTTGTCTTTTAGTAAGTCCTAAAGCCTGTAAAATAAATCCTGTGGTTCTACTTGTGATATTTCTAATTATTTTTTTAATTCTGCTCTTCTCCAACAGGAAGGAACTGGAGACATTCAAAGGTAAATTCTATTTTTATTTTCTACTTAAATGTTTGTAAGAGTTACGGTAATTTGTGTATTGAGGGAAGCTAAAAAGGAACTTTTGCCCTTCTACATTTGACAATGTTACTTTTATATTGACCCACCAGATTGTGTCAATATTGTGTCAAAATTTTTCATTTTACCTGTTCTTGCTACTGTTTTCTTTGGGACAGTCCTAAGTGTGGGGAGAACACAGATATTTTGTTGTCTTATCTAGGTTTCAGAGGTTTCCTTATCTAATTCAAGCCTTTCCCTTGGTGTTCAATTTTTGTAGTTAAGGGCTTTGTCTTCAACTAGTTGATGTCTTTTCTAGCACAGATATATTTTTGGCTTGTGTTGCAGGCTGTTAAATGTTAGATTTTTGTCTGGCTGTTTCCAGGGAATTTTCACAGTATTTTGCAAATGTAATTTTTGTAGCTCAACTTGTTGGAGATACTCAATGATATATACAAATATTTGTCCAATAGATGATGTAATGGCTGGAAACTTGTCATGTACTACTGCTTTGTCTCTGGTACATAGATGGAACACAGCTCCATTTTCAGGAAATCCTAAACTGGGGCTTACTCTACTTATTGGTGTTAATGTTTGATCAGCTTGAGAATTGCTATTGTCTCTTTCTTTGGATAGGATGTGACTGTGGGTTTGTGACTGGTATTTATGAGAATGAAGTCAGGTGCATTGACTTATGTCAATCAATTGTCTTGAAATTGAAAGGAGGGATGGAAACTTCTATCAGCTGCATTCCTTTGCCTTTTCAATTCATTACTATCTCATCTTTGTGATGCTACAAAAGGAAAATAACAGTTACAGTAACAGATAAGCAACACAGATTATGTAAAATGTCACTTTTTCTGTAACTTACCAAACCAACCCTTTTGTTGATTGATTTGACAGCTTTCAACATAGAGCAACTCAATATAGATCAGAAGATAATGCCGGGCTCCTTCTGATCCAAAGCAAGGCAGCTACTTTGTAGTACCTGGTGCTTGTGAGAACAGTGAATCCTGGGTTTTTGTTTGTATTGATCAAGTGTTTTAAGTGAGTTTCTGGAAGCTAGGAGAGTGGCTTCCAAAGTAATTTCTCCCTAGGCTCCTTGTTATTTTAATAGAGACTTTAACGTTACTTGACACTAAGTATTTTGCAAAGACAATTATTTTGATGGAGGAGGAATGTGTGTTGACCTTGAAATTTATACCAAACTAAGCAACTGGTTCTGTAATGGATACAGAAGCATACAGATTTCCAATAGTGGTTATGAAAGGCTTGTCTTGGTAGCCAAGAGAAGGCTAGATAAGCATAGAGGGATGAATTGTGGGAAATGGATATTAAACATCTGTCAGCCTAATTTGTGTGCGTTTTTGTACAGTGAACTGGTGGACAAGCTTATACCTGATAGAAGAGAAGGGGAGCAATAGCTAAGAAAATTTCAAGCATGATCTTGGCAAGCAAGTCTAATTCCTTTCTAGAAGATGACAACAAGAAGGTTTAAAATAAACAATAGATTCTGTGTTTTGATTTTGGCAACATCTTTCACTGTTTTTCCTGACATTTCCCAGGAAATTTGGATTCAACTATTAAAAATCCAGGTGCACAATTGATTGAAAATACATGCTTGGAGGAAATGTTTTTGGGTCTGACTTACTAAGTTCTCAGATCTTGGAATTTTTGTTGTCAGCCTGGATTGTGAAGTAGAGGTATTAATTATATTGGCTTCAGTCAGTCTTTTTCTGGCCTTTTGGACCTTACATTAGTATCTGGCATATCTTTCATCAGCTGGAATTAGGGAGAGTAGGAGATTGCTAGTTGTGAAGGATTCATTACATAATGACAGATGTTTTGGTTCTAGAACAGCTTTGCCCAGTCTAGCTCGGGGCTTCTACTTGAGTTTTCTGTTCTGGGTTGCTTCCAGGGCTCACTAGATTTTGGCAAAAATGATCTGTCGCTTGGTTGGCTTTAGTTCCGGTTGATGAAGCACGCTGAGATAACTCGCTGGATGTCCATAGGAATCCTGTCACAGAGGAAGGAAAAGGCAGCAGCAAGGGCAAGCAGTGTGTCCTAAGTTAACAGCCTAACGCTGTAATCTAAGAAGCAAAAGGAGCCAGGAGAAGTTGGTTCCAACTGAAACGTGTTAAGGAGTTGAGTAGATGGTTCTTTACATTTTAATATTGCGAGTATAGACTACATCCTCAACTAATTTATCTTTGGATAATTGTCCAGAGTGAAATGTCTTCCTCAACATTGTGTTCATGAAATATCCAGTGCAGGGTCTAGGAAAGAAGAGCTCTTTAAAATACCTTCCTATACACTTGCATCTTTCAATGCATTTGCGCTTGAAATCGTTGTACTTTAAAATCTGTTCCAATGGAATACCCCGAAATGCCATTTTTTATAATAGTAACTTGTTATTTGTGAATTTGAATACCATATGCTAAAAAGTAATAGCTTCCAGGATGTGAGGATGGTAAATGTCTTGCATAAAAATATCTTTCATAAAGATACAAGATTGTTCTATCTGAATATGGAGCCATTAAAGTACCTCCCCAAAAGTCTTTCAATATGTTTGCTAGAAGGGTTAAAAGAGAGTTGTATGCACTTCTTTCAGTGTCCAGATGCAACTCTCATGTTCACCAGTGATGAGTTCTTATGCCTTGTTCAGGATAGAAAGTAAGTTTTACTGGAATTAAGAAACAGAATTTTCTAGTCTGAGATTCAAAATAGCACAGCACTAGAAACTTGAATTCTGTGATGCATCCAATCAATTACACAATGAATACAGAAAAAAATGCAAGTTTTTTTTGGCACTGACCCTGAGAATGCAGGTGTGACTCACAAGGCAGCTGGGTAGCTTCACAAACCTCTCAGATCTGTTTTGAAACTTTACTTCCCTAAAGTTTTGTGGATGTGTAGATACAAATAGGTACACAGGTGTAGTCTGTAAATTTGTGAAATCTTCAAATGTCTGTACCCTTAAAAACACTTTAAGTGCTATTGTATGTACCCAGTATTTATTTATTTTAATATTGAAGCAAAATCTACACAACCAAGAAATAGGATTGTTTCTGGTTTTATTTACAACTTCCCACTGTGTGTGCCAAGGTACGAAGTGTTAATTCACTGATCTTTTGGTACATTCTTTGAAGATCCCAGGTGTCATCCAGAAGGGGCCCTAACAAGGAATATATATATGCCAGCATTGGAAAGTGTTGGGAGTCCACAAACTCTCTTGCTCGTTGATGTTAGTACATTTAAGGAGCATGAAATAAGAATGTAATACTACTTTAAGAAATTGTGAATTATTTATGTATTTGTCAATGTTTTAGAATTTGTTTCTGCCATTTTCACATCGGTATTGCAGATTGGACTTTATTTCATTGTGAGGAATAGATTTCACTATTCTTCTTTTTGCTTTAAGACATTTTTATAGGGGCAGACATTCTTCTTTGTTGTTTGCTGCACCCACAGTGTGCAGGGGCAGGACAAACCTTTCCAGTCTCTCTTCTTTCAACCACAAGAGTTTTCTATTAGAGAGTAATTGAAATTGATTATTATTTAATCATCTGTGATCTGAGAAAGTGAAGGTTAGAAGCTTTTCTGCTTTTTTGTGTTAAACATCTCTCTCTGAAGTAGGCAGGGAATGAGTGTGTGATGTCTTTGTTGATACTGCTGCAGCACTGGGATTTGTGTACCTGAAGTGTTGAGGACAGAACACGTCAATGGTTGTCCAGTTCCTTATCTTTTTTAGTGCTTTATCTTTCAGAGGTCTTTGCTATAAAAGATGATGGATTTATGAATGGAAATGTTGGTATTCCATGTGGAGTAGCCTGCAAGTTTCTTGTTAGCGTGCACCAATTTCAGTCTTGGGAGGACTGCTTGTAGGAACTGGCTTATGCTCTGTGCTGTCCTGTCTTGGCTGAGACTCATAAAGATGCTTAAAAAAGCATTCTGCTCTGAATCTTGGCAATTCCTTGTGATAGTAGAGTTTATATTAGTTGATATTTGTGTGTGGTTTTGATTTTAGTATTTGATGGGTTGTGCTCTTGCATCATTTAGAAAGGTATCATTTTCATTTTACAGCTGAGAAACTGGAAATTAGATAGCATATGTGTGGTTATTTGCTCCTGATACTTGAAACCTAATGCATTTAGGAGTGCACCGAGATTTCAAATCATTCCATCATCCTTCTAGGCACATGGTATCATTTTTTAATCTATTTTTTTCTTTTTTTGAGTTAACATTCCTTTAGTTCCAGAGCAGCCAGGATTGTGTAGTAAATAGCTACAGAATACTGTTGATCTTATTAGAAGATGGAAGGGTGGAGCAGATCATGGGGTAGGTAATCAGCAGTGAGAGAGCAAGAAAAATAGTTTTAAAAGTAGTAGAATTGCACAATGGTAATAACATACACTGTTGAGTTTACTTCTCATTTATCCAAATAGGAACTATATATGTGATAGATTTTAAAATTGTTGGTTAAAGTCCCTTTTTATTAGAAGTTCAGGGTGCAATGTTTTGAGCTCATTTCTGGAAAAAACCTAAAGCACTGGAGGCTGTTTAGAGATCAGCAACACAGCACTTTTGGACAATGAAAGGTGGCAGCAACTTTGCAAGGGCAAATATGCACATGGCTTTGGCTACTGAGTCATGCATATTTCTAAGCTTTAACAGGATTAGTTTCATTCTAGCTCAGGTCATATGACCATTTTCAGCACTTCTATTTACAATACAACAAAATATGTTTTCAGCCTTTTGAATGAGAGGTCTTTCCCAAACAAGGTCTGGTAAGTTTTAAGAGCATTATCAAAATATTCCTTGAGAAACTGACCTGTGAAGTAAAGAGGTGTTTTTTTCTTGCTTTTGCTTTCAAGGTTAAGTCATTGGGTCACATTTGATAAGCAATTTTTTTTGTCGTCCCTATGCATGCATGTAAGATGCTGCTGTTGAAATTGCAGTTTTCCAGTCCTTTAATCAGGAGCTTAAATATGTTTATATCCAAACTTTAATTTCCTGGCTTTCACTGTTCCCTCTCCTAAGAGCACACAATATTTGGAGCAGTCTGTTGACTTCATCTCTTTGTTCTCCATTTTTTTGAAACCTACTCATTTCAACAAATAGCACGTCAAACTGTTTTGTTTTTTTTTTTCATCCAGTCTAGGGATCCTCTTTATGGTGCTGTGTTCTGATGGCTGTCAAAATAAAACTCCTTTTTCCTACTCTTCACGTTGCCTTCCTGATGTGTGAGCAATATGCAGTGGAGGTCTTTACAGCTCGTGGTTGACAAAGCTCATGCATACAGTGAGGTAGCTGCTCTTGGAGTTGAGCTGTCATTTTGAGCACACAGTCCTGTATGTTTCTTCTGAGCCAAGAGTAAGGTGACATTGTGGTAGAAATTAATTCCAGCCACATGGAGTTTGATTACTTAAACATTTCTGTGGTCCAAACCTTCAGTATTTAAACCTTGTAGTGCAGACAACTCTTGCTTTGTCATACCAGAAAATAGTTGGGAAAGAATTGCTTAATTCTTTTGTAATAAAGCTAAAATGTCATTAAAATTTCAGGTTTACATTCAGATACCAGGGTTTCCTCATTATTTTGCTATGAGCTGAAAATATCCTGATAGATTTCGAGTTAATACTGTGTTTTACTAGCTTCTTTCCCATCCAGGCAATTGAAGGAGAGCCTTGCAACTTTGGATGATCTGTGTTGTTTGTGGCAAGAATTGACCAAGACTCTTATATATGATAATTAATCTCTAGGAAACAGAAAGATTTGAGACTTGGGCACTTCTGCTGAGTGAAACCTTGAGTGAAAGGCAAAGAAGTTTAACTACTTAAGTCTTCCATTTTAGTGTAATAGGTTGAGACAGATGGAGGAGGAAACACTCTGAAGTGTCCTTATAGCTACCTTGCTTTTGATTTTGCTTTTTATGTTTTCAAGTTTGCAGACTCTAGTATCTATTTAACTCTCAAGATATGTTTTTATAGTTTCTAGGTGTGCATCTAGCTTTTTGTATCTTCTGTTTTTGCTCCTTTTTTGCCTTCCTTGAAATGGTATGGCCTTAAAATCAAGCCTTTTAAAAAATAGTGATTTTGTTTTAAAATCCTTTTAAACAGAGGAATTTAAGGAAGGTTCACTCTTGGTCTTTCACTGATTTCACCCCTCCCCAGTGAATAATTGAATCTTTATATATCTGGGCAGATATTACCAACACTGAAATGTATGTAGGAGCTTTCAGATGTACATTTCTGTAGCCCGGAGGTGGATGGTGCTGAGATGCACACGTCTGGTTCTGTTTGGCCGAGTTATCAAACTTAATGGCATACTTTGTCCTATCTATGAATACATACCTAGGAACAGTAGAAGTTTTCAGCTTTCTGGGGTAATACAATTACAATACCAAAGCAATTGCTTACCTCTTGCTGACCCTCTGAACGTGACTTTGTTCTCAATTGACAACACAAACTGAACATGAGGTGTAATTGAAAATGTATTAGCTGTCTTTGCCAAGGCAGCAAAACATTTGCTGGATTAAGTATTAAGACTGAGAGTGAAGCAAACTACAATGTTTGTAGTGTCTTGTGTACACATTTATTTTGCAGATGACTGGAAATAAATTTATCTAATATGTTTATAAGCATCAGGTCTTCAGGATAGACGATATTTTCTATATAAGAAATAGAATTTACGTTTCAATGGAAGAGGAAAAAAAGGGGAGGTTTGGCATTATTTCATCAGTAGAAACAAAATTATCTACAACTCTGCCTTTGATTACTACATCAGAAATCCAGTTTCCATAGTGATTTGTCCAAAAGAGGGCTGTACTGTCCACTAACTCAATATATCATGGTTTGGGCTGAAAGGCACCTTAAAGACCATCTAGTTCCAAACCCCCTGCCATGGCTGGGGTGCCATTCACTAGATCAGGTTGCTCAGAGCCCCATCCAACCTGGCCTTGAACACTTCCAGGGATGGGGCATCCATGACCTCTCTGGCCAACCTGTGCCAGTACCTCACCACCTGCTGAGTGAAGAATTTCTTCTAACATCTAATCGAAACCTGCACTCTTTCATTTTAAATCCATTGCCCCTTGTCCTGTCACTATCTGCCCATTAAAAAAAAAAAAAAAAATCCCCTTGCTTCC
>VWYP01021214.1:580054-594523 GCA_013400435.1 Pycnonotus jocosus | reverse complement strand
TCATTTTAAATCCATTGCCCCTTGTCCTGTCACTATCTGCCCATTAAAAAAAAAAAAAAAATCCCTCTGCTTCCTTTTTAAGTCCCCTTAAGGCCACTGTGAGGTCTCTCTGAAGTCATCTCTTCTCCAGACTGAAAAATCCCAACTCTTAATAATTTGATATGATGAGGAATTATTTGAATTTTTTTCCTTTTGCTCATTTTTTTATTAGTTTTTAACTGGAGAGGTGAAAACAGGGCTTATTTTGGTAGTGTCAATACAGCCTTGGGTGGATCTTAGTGATAAAATGGCATTCACTACTAAGGTGGTTATATATTGGAAAAAGACGTGAATTTTCAAAGCTGTAAACAGGGAGAAGGGTTTCAAAAAGGATGTCTCAAAAGGCTGCTATGAAGAGACCAGATTATTTATGGGCAAACTAGATAGTCAGATTTCTGTGTAATAAATGATGTGTGCCATTGTAACTTGGCTGATCAAAGATAACTTTTGGTTTTGTCACTTCCACTCCAGGCTACTTCTGGTTTAATGCTTTAAATGCCTTTTTATTTATTTGGTTTTATTTTTTTGTCTGTTGTGTGTTTGGCTATAGTGTAACTCTTTGTGTTGCAGATTCTATAGTGCAGTTTGTAGTCCCATGCTCAAACAGATTTCAGGATTTTGGTGATGGCTGTCACCTGAAAGTACTATTCAGACAATGAATTAGCATAACCCATAGAGTGCTAATGTTACCAATACTTGTGAAACCGTGTGTTTATCAGGGTTTTTTTTAATGCTAATTTTGACTGGGTAAGAGTTAAGGGCAGGAACTCTCCTTTCTATTAAATTCTGTTTCATCTACATGCATTTTTAGAGAATCTTGTGGGTTTTATTTCGTGAGACACCCACATGCCCTCTCATCTTTTCTTTGTATTGCATTTTGAGCGGGCTGGTTTATCCTCCCAACAAATTTTAATAGTGATGCATTTATGTAGTTCTCTCCTTTTTTTCCTTCATTCCTACTCTCTTTGTGATCTAATATTGCACTAAGTCAAAAGCCCTTTTAGAGGTCAGATGTATCACAACAAATTTGGCATCACTGCAGCTTAAAATAAGATGCCTCATGGGGGTGCAGGTGCAGCTCCTGTTGGCTGGGGTAGAAGTTTATGCTGGAAACAGCCTTGCAAAATCCTGGTTTTGTGAGGAGTGGAGGGAGGCCAGGGTAACAATAGGGATTTTCTTCACCCATTGCCAGGGTGAATAGCAAACTGCGTAGATAATAGGAAGCAATTTCATGGGAACATTAGTCCTGTCATACTCAGTTTACATAGAAAAGAAAATATTTAAAGGTGTAATATTTTAATTATCTCTAATGCTTAAGTGACTGATGTGGAAAAAAATAGAAGCCAGTTCTGTCTACAGCTCTAACTTGAATTCATCCTTTAATTACTGAAGTCCAGACTGAAGGTGGGATTATCTCACGATTATTATCATTCCTTTAATCTTTCACAAAGATATTTTTGGTGTTATTTTCACCAGTTGAATAAACCCGAGTTTTGTAGGCCAAACATTCTGGGTATTTTTACTTTTAATGATGTTGATTGGGGAAGTATTTGTTATATAATTGCCTTTTATCCCTACTCTGTGTTTTGATAACTGGCACAGAGAAGGTTTGCAAAATGTGATCTTTTTAAAGTAAAAGAAAGGAATTGCTATGGCTGTCCTGGTTTGTGGCAGCACTGCACACCCTCCTAAACTGAAGAAGCAACGTGTGCCAGTGTTCCCAGTTCGGAGGAATGCCTTACAGTTTTTGAACATAAATGCACTGTTGTGTAACTGCAGCATCACCAGAGGCAGAGATTCTCAGTCATATGCTGTTGCTGTATTTTTTTTTTCTCAACTGCATAACCTTTCCATTTTTTTTTTTTAATTTTTTTTTCAGTTTTTGATGAAAATGTAGCCTGGATATGGAATACAGAAAATTCAGTTTTCAGTAGAGAATACTGTTCTAATTTATTTTAAAAATCACATCCAAGGCTTTTAATATTTTATGTGTGAAGTAAGAATAGTCTGTAATCTGGTTTGTGGGGTATCTGAGCTAAGCCATGGTAAGGAAAAGCGCTTTAAGGGGTGAGCCTTGTGAACAGTGCCTAATTTAAAAAAAGAATTCAGAATGCTTCTGTACCTTTCGTCTTGCTCCTGAATCGTTTTCAGACGCTTCCAGCTCTCTGCCAAATAAACACATGCTGTAGCTGCGTGTCATCAGATTATTTCCCGCTGGGAAGATTTCAGTCTCTGCAGCACCCCTTGGTTCAGCAGCATGTGGTATCTTCCCAAATACATGCCTGCATTTCTGGTGGAGCCCAGCTGCTGGGAGCTTGTGCTCAGGTTCTGGGGAGGCGCTGAGTTGAAGTATCCATGTGTGTGCAGTTGCATCTGCGTGCGAGTGGCCCATCGGAAACTGCCCGTCGCGGTACCGCTGCTTTGAAAAAGCAGCCTTCTGGCAAAGGTCTTTGTTCTGCATCAGTGAAGATGCACATCACTGGGGCTGCTTGGTAACTGGAGCTTTCACTTGACCACTGCTGGGTTTCTTTTTACTTGCTTATTTCTTACTGCCATGTCATCTCCGGGAGGCACTGAGAATACTCAGAAGAATTCACGTAGGTGGAACTTTATTATCGTCTTTGTTATTTGTCACCTTAACTTGCCAAGCTAATGTAAAATGCAAAATGAAATTAAAGTTAGCTTAATTAATTTCCTCAATTACCACCATTGCCTGATTTGCAAAGGGTGTGCTGTAAATGACAGGATAATTATCAACTTGATTTAGCAAATTTGAAAGAAATGGTGACTTAATGACTGTTTTTTCAGGGCTTTTGTTTATTGCTTTGCTCTTGTCTGTCTCTTTGCATTATTGTCAAGGTAATATTAATCAGAATTAGTAAAAGAATTCAAATACACAGATATCATGTTAGCTAAAATTCAAGCAGCCGTGTCTAAGGGTGGGGTGACACCAGAGGATGAGAAGAGACCGAGAATTATTATCTGAAGATAAAACCAAGAATAAAAAAATAGAGCAGTAAATGTTAGGATAGATAGTCATGCTAATTTCCTTCAGAAAAATAAAACAATAAGTAAATTTTAAAGATATATTTTTAATGAAGCAGCTAGTGCTATTTACATCCATATAAGCCCCCTTTATCATATGAAACAGTGTTCTTAATCATGCAACCAATAACATTTTTATGCAAGTAATGGTTAAGTAATGGAATTTAGAACTGTGCACTAATTGAAGTAGAAAGAAAATGTAGATTTCTACTCTGTTTCCTTTTATATTCTTTTACATAACCACTGNGAAGTAGAAAGAAAATGTAGATTTCTACTCTGTTTCTTTTTATATTCTTTTACATAACAACTGGAAGAGTTGGTTGTTTTTTGTTTTTTGTTTTTTTTTCTGTTACCATTCACATGGATTTTTTCAGTGGATGTCCAGGACCAAATGATAAGAGTAAAAGGAACTATTTGCTATTTTAATAACCTGTTGGAGCATACCTTTATCAAGGCTCTACCTATGAGTTGTAATTTTGACCACTAAAGTTGATATTCATGTTAAATAATTATGTAAAGTTGAATATTTTGTTTTAAGCAATTCATCTGATATTGGGGAACTCTTTACATTTGTGTTGATTAGAAATACTTAATTTGTAAAAATGCTTGTTTACCATTAAGTCTAGTCAGATCAGTTGATTGTTTACTTAAAGAAGTTAGAATTTACCCTCTGTTCTCCTAAATGTGGTGTGACCACTCTGCACTCAAAATTGTGTAGTGTTGCAAGCAATATACGTATTCTGCTTGTATAATCCGTTTTGTATTCTTAACTACTTTGTGCATATTGGCAGAAGCTGTCCTTCTTCACTTGTTCTTGTTTTCTGAAATTGCAGTGGAAGTATGGGCAAAGAGGGGCATAGCTGCAAGTACTTATTTTTTTTTCTTATTTACCATCATATCTTGGACAGTAGAACAGCTGTTTTGTGTGGGGGGTGGGGGTCAACCTTGGAATTATATAAGGAATAGAATATGAATTTGGAGAACAGTTTGAAATGTAAGCCTTAGCAATATTACTCCAGGTATTTCTGGGACGAGGTAGCAGAAGGTAGAAGCCTTAGTAAGAACATTAATATTGAAAAGGTTAACACCTCTGTGGTAACCAGGATTATTCTAACTTTTTTTTTCTTAATCACATTTTCATCTCTAACTTTGAGACAGAAAAAAAAGTAATGCAAAACACTTTTTAGATAATCTCTTTGCTCACCGCCTATGGCTGTGGCTAATGAGAGATTGAAAAATACTCATGTATACTTTCAAACTCTCTAACAAGGCCACTGTAGTACTTTTTGGGGTGCTGAAAGACCAAATTCTGTAGATTCTTGCTTTTTATTGTGACTTAATCATGGTGCAGATGAATTTTTGAGCAGTTTTGTAAAGACAGTATTCTTTCTTCTGGCATGCTGCTTCTATTTTATGTTAGAAATGTGACTGTAAGTGCAGACATTTTATCAGTTTGATTTGTAACTAAATAAATGTACAACAATAGATTATGCACTTTTTATGTTTCTCTATGTGTCGCCATTTTTTTCTGCAGTGGTACTCTAAATAGGATACTATTCTGGTTCTTACAGTGTTCAAAAATAGTAGAATTGTTTTAAAAGCTGCAGTAGAAATTATTTATTCCTTCTTTGTAGCATGTTCTTACATAAATCTGAGCCCCGCCTTTCCCAGCAGTGTGTTATTAAACCACTTGTTCTGCTCCGGTTCTAATGATGTGTGTGGATGGCTGAGGTGTGCATGTGAGCGTGTAGGAATTCTGAATGCTTCTCTACTCCTTTCAGTAAATGGAACAAAAACGTGGATATTTCAGTAAACTATTCTGCCTGTTTTATTTGTGTGTTAGGTATGTCATGTGAAATTGTATCAAGGCAGTGGAGCTGAAACTGTACAAACATTAAGTCTTTGGTACTGTAGCTTGTGGGGCATCTTTTTTGGGATGTATCTGCTTTTGCAGATGAAATATTGTGTAATAAAAATAACCGTTTAAAATGTGAGCTATTTTTGAAAGTCAGCAACACATTTTTATATGTACATTATATTTCTGAATTGCATATTTCTAATAGAGTGTATGAGTTAAGGCTGAAAGAGGTTAAGAGGCAGTTTTGACTTACACATTGCTTCATTTTTAATCACTTGGGTTACTCTGTAGATTAGGGTGAAATAAGAATCTTGTGGAGATGTCACTCAGCCCTTTTTTTCCTTTTATGTAGAAGGCAGCTAGTGCTATTTTGATGTTGCATAAATGAGACTTGATCAAAACGTAGTTGGCTGTGTCTCATTTTAAATCAAACTGAAATGATGCCATTTATAGGAATAAGTTTCTATCTTAATTACATGATTATGTAGTCACTCCAGACCTTGCACACTAGCATTTCCATTGGCTCAGGAGGGTTTTCCCTTGATCATAGTCTTAAATCCTCATGGATTTATTCTCTCTGGTTATTGAACATGAAACTGGAAGCCCACACCTTGAGGAGAAGACACACTGAACGTTACAGAGTTTATTTTCAGTTATCTTGTGTGTTCACAAGGGTAGGAAATGAAACTGGTGGTACGTGATAGGCTCAGGGTTTGCAGGTCACCAGCAATGTGGCAATTGCAGTTTTGCTGACGCAATGTCCTAAGCCTTTGTTTTAAAGATTTACCTTTATTTTAAAGAGTGCCATTGTCCATGTAGTTATTCTCAGGTGCAGTGTAGTTTCTGTCTCTTGATGGGGAGAGCAGGGTCCTCAAAAGGGGCCTGTGGCTTCAGCTTCTGTCTCCACAAAACTGTGTGACTGGAAGAAATCTATGCACATTATGGGTTTGGATGACATATGTATTTTTTCCCTTTTTGCTTGTTGGTACATATTTGGAGGGTTGTGCTACCAGTCATTGAGTATCTGGTTCTTTGTACAACTGAGAGTGTTTCCCATGCAAAGCTATAGGAAAGCTGACAGAATAGAAAGCCAAGTTCTTGATTTTCAGCACATTTGGGAAGCCATAATGGGTATGAAAATGTCCACTAGTTGCAGGGTGGGAGGAGGTCTGGCAGAGGTACTTCTGTCTCTCTCATGATCTGTCCCTGTGTAGAGTTTAGGGTGCTTTTGTACCAATGAAGTTTTCTTCTGCATATTAGTGATTATTCAGTCTAATAAAATCCATGGAGTGAAAACTAATTTTGTATGTGAAGGAGTCGTGGAGTAACTCTAGAACAGAACAAAAAACAGAAAAGGTTTTATCTAGGACAGACAAAAATAATAAATAGCAAGCCAAAAAGTTTGGCAAGTGGCAGATTATTAAATGAGAATGATTTAGGAGGAAAACGATCTCAGTTATGAAGTCTCTTTTGAGAAATGAGCTATTAGGATTAATTCAACTGTGTACAGGGTAAATAACATCCAGGGATGGATCAATCATGAGATTTCCAGTGGACAGCTGCAAATAAGGTGTTAGAGTTAGAAGGAGAGAGCGTATTTCACAAGAGGCTAGGAGAGCTTGGCTTGCTTGACAGAACACGGGACATGGAGACTTCTACATGTAAATTTATTGAAGGAGTTAGCATTATGAAAAAGAAAAATTCCAGAAAGGGCCGGGTGCGTTGGACTGTGGGGAGCTGGGGAAGTTGTTTTGTAGTAATTAGTATGCCTCCAGCTAATTGTTAAGTGTGTAAACTGTTCTTGTATTAATTTAACAAAGAGTCTTTCTTAAATCCAAAGCATGAAAATACTGTCTGCCTGTATTGTAATACTGCTCAATTTTTTATTTTGTCTGGCATCAGTTGTTTTCTGCACTACCATAGTCATCAAGGTTTACTGGGGAAGAGGAACACAGGAGTTTTGAACAACACATCTGGAGTGCTGTGCCCAGTCTGGAATCCTCAGTACAAGACAGACAAGCAACTCCTGGAGAGGTCACAAAGATAATTAGGGGTCTGGAGCATTTCTCTTATGAGGAGAGACTGAGGGAACTGGGCCTGTTTAGTCTGGAGAAAAGAAGACTCAGAGAGGATCTCATTAATGCATATAAATATCTCAAAGGCAAGTGCCAGAGGATGGTGCCAGACTCTTTTCAGTGGTGCCCAGTGGTGGTGGATGAGGAGCAATGGCCTTAAACTTAAACACAAGAAGTTCCACCTCAACATGAGGAAGAATTTCTTTATACTGAGGATGGCAGAGCACTGGAACAGCTGCCCAAGAAGGTTGTGGAGTTCCCCTCTCTAGAGACATTCCAAACCCACCTGGATGTGTTCTTGTGTCACCTGTTTTAGGTGACCCTGCTTTGACACAGGGGTTGAACTGGATGATCTCCAGAGGTCCCTTCCAACCCCAATCACTCTGTGATTTTACTGAAGTCTGTTGGGCAAAAAAATCTGTTGGTTTTCTGATTCTTGTAATCTGCTGCTCTTCTGTCTGCAGAGGGTGAGAATTAATAGCTATGTAGTATAAATTTAGTCATTGATGACTAACCTGAAACTTTGTTATATAAATGTCAATTTTGCCATATTCTGCTAATTGGATCCATGTTCCAGTGATGTCCTCACTTATCATTCTTAGTTGCTATTTTGATATAGAAGGCAATATGGCATCTGTCTTGCTGGCAAAGGCTTCTGTAAAGAGTTCTGTATAAAGCCAAAAAAATGCATGGAACCATTAACTTCACTTAAAAGGGCAAGTCTGAGAAAAGTGTGGGGAAGGTTTTTGATTTTGTGATTGCCTGAAGACTTAATCATATCTCAAGCACCAAAACAATTGGGATTTCTTCACAGAAGATAAAAGCTCCAAATGCCACTTTACTAACATTAAAAGTGAGCTGATCTCAAACTTAGTCTGGTCATTTCAGTGATGAACGTGCTTACCTTTTCATGTTCTAAGCATAGGGGACAGGGTAAAATTTTATAAAAATGTTTGGGCGTTTCTTCATTTCTCTTAAAACTTCTGTTTAAAACCATCACTGTTTGTGAGGATTGCCTATTTGCCATGGGCAAAAATACGCTGCTTCACCCTTGTTTTTTAATTCCGGGTAGTACATGGTATTTTCTGGTTTATGTTTTAATGAGCTCTGTGGAAAGTGTTAGATAATTTGTGTACCCATGAAGTTTCTGTACAATGTAGCACTTTTTAAAGAAGTGCCTTCCTTTTTTCTTTAAGTACAAGTTGCTGACTTCCCTCTGCATTTGTAAACGGAGCATTAGTGGCCATCAGTATGATCTCTTATGTCATGACCTAAAAAGAAAATTTGAAAAGCTTCATTCCCTCCCTTCTGGAGTCCTGGATGATTGCCAGAACTTTGCATTAAGGCCCACAAGCAGTGGTACTAGGACAGTTTTTGCCTTAAAAGATAGGTGGAGTTACATGTGGATCACCGCACCAGCATCTCTGGCGGGATGGAGACAGATTTGCTCTGACAATATAATGCGCTTTGCAAGCTTCTATTTTAAGAATTCTTTGTGCTGCGAGTTTTTTAAGGCTATATTGAACAAGTATTTTGTTTCTCTTAGGAGTCTTACACTTCAGGAGGCTCCAAGTTCATACAGACACTCTTAAATTCTGCGAGTCAAAAAGTGCATGTACTAGAGAAGTATTTTTCAGAGTACTTCTAATCACAGCTCTTCTGTATTTCATACTTGAGCTACTTCATAGTGTTCTTTTGCCCTGTTGCCACTTGGGTAGGTGTAATCCAGTCTGTGAAGCACCTGAGAACTGATTTCCTACAGGACTATCATCACTCCACAGATATTGTGGAGCGATCTGTGAAGTTCCAAATTCACCCTCAGATAGGTGAAGGAGGGGGCAGTGCAGGTGCCAATGGCACTTCATTGTGCTCGACACACCTTGGATCTGACCTCCAGATCTCTTCTTCAGTGAGCAGGTAGCTCAGTTTCCTTTCTGGGCTCTGACAGTTCTCCTAGCACTGAAACACAGATATAATATGTAATGGCTGAGTAGCTGAGTAGTTTGTATTTTGGGAGGCAGGGAAGCAGTGGTATTAATTTGCTGTGTCAGTTTATATAACCTTGGTGACTCAGTGGGTGCACATTATGCTTCCAGTACTGCTGATTGAACTGGTTGGCTGCTGCCTTGCTCTCAAATCTGTCAGGTCTGTTCCTATAGGTTAATAAAAATGAAGAGTGAAATATGGTCGACTGTTTAGAACTTTTAAAGAATAATTAAAACAGAAGTTAACATGGAATGTAAATGAGATTTTGAAATAAGGTCTTTCCAAATAACAAATCATCAGATGTGACCTATATTGTTATAGGCTGCTTCACTGTAAATTTATGTTCTTCATTTTAACTTGTGGGTTTAAGAATAACATTTCTTGTTTTATTTTCTATATACATGCTATACGTGCTTATAAAATGAAATCTCTTCCAGTCTTTTTTGTTACGTGTTTTTCCCTAGGCTGAGTATCCTCATTCAGTTTGCTGTTTAAAAAGCGTTAGACAGGTGTTAGGAAAAGCAGGCCATCAGACTTTAATAGCTGCTGATGTGATTACTGTTTTCACTTTTTAAAATGGATTATAATAGCAGTATGCAAGTATATAATGTCTGACCTATTTTGAATAGTAGAAGTTTGCTACCTTGCAAACTTCTTCATCACAATGCAATTGATTCTAGCCCTTTAATATGAAATTATTTGTAATATATTGGATACAATGCATTTGTATTTAGTGTGGAGAAAAGGAGGCTTAGGGAGACCTCGTTGCTCTCCTCAATTGAGGTGGGAGTCAGTTTCTACCGCCAGGTAACAAGTGACAAGAGAAAAGGAAATGATCTCAAGTTGTACCAGGGGAGGTTTAAATTGGATGTTAGGAAAAGTTTCTCTGTAGAAAGGGTTGTCAAGCACTGGAACAGACTGCCCGGGGAAGTGGTTGAGTCATCTTCCACATATTTGTAAATGTATCCTTGGATGTACTCAAAAATATGGATATGGCACTTGAGGACTTAGTTTAGTGGTGAACATGGTGGTGGTGCTGGGTTGGTGATTGGACTTGAGGATCTTAGAGGTCTTTTCCAACCTTAACAATTCTGTGATTCTGTATTTACCAGTCTTATTTCAAAAATACAGTATCGATGTATTATCAAATGTCAGTGCTTTGTTTTCTTCCTTCTCGACCAAGGTTTTAGGCTTGTTGTGGTTAGATCTGTCTCTGATGCAGCCACTGTTTGATGTACATAGAAACACATGTATTGTCAAGGGAACTTGTTTAATACATAAGGCACAGATGAAAAATAATTTAGAATGAATAATATCAGCAAGGATGTTTCAAAATAGGAGGCTTTTTAAACAAATGTCTACAGTTTTATAGAGCATGAAATTATAATAATGATGTTACTTTGATTCCTTATGCATGCTTCAGTTCTCATTAGCCTTGGATAGTCACTGTTAGAAACAGATTTAATAGTTTGTAAGAGAACAGCAATAGGTTGAAGTTCAGTGGTTGCTGAAGACCTTGGTATAGCATTCTTTCCATGCTAGAGAGAAAATATGTGTTCAAACAGAACAAGAATGTTCTTGGTTCATTCCCACCCCCATCTCAGGCTTTGTTTATAATTTCAGGTATGTTTAGGAACTGATATTGAAGGGAGTTGCCATATGCTGACCCTGTTGTGTTTGTCCCTGGTCTTGGAAGACCTCACAGTCTGTGTTTGTCATGTTCCACTGGTTTTGTTGTTACCCAAGCCCCAGGACAGATTAGATGGTTTTGGTGTTTGTCTTGAGAGGAGTTTTTTCTTCAGATTCTCTTTGCTTATCCCACTTTGCCCATCTCATTTGTATTTTAAAAGGCATTCCAAAGTCTCTGGACATCAAATGTTTAGACCCTCTTTGTTTGTAACCCACTTCCATTAAACTTTATCTTTTACTTAAAAAATAAATTTTGTTCTTCATGGCTGTGAACGAAATTTTACCTGCATGAAGCCAGTGAAAGCAAATGTGGTGTCATCTGTTGTAATCTACAGCAGCAGTGAAGAGATGAGAAATACTCTGCCTAAAGCGGTTGAAAGCTTAGGTCTTAAAATTCGTGATTTTATTTCTGCATTAGTAATGAATAAAAATACTTTTGGTTGGTCTAAAATGAGGCAGGAAATCTATTTTGCCATGGAAGTTGGACACTGTTGGGGCTGACAAAGCAGATGTAGGATGACAGGAAGAAAGAGAAGGAAACAGGGCAGATATAATGGTGGCCTGAAGGCAATGTTTTCTCACTGTCATGCCAAATGTGTCGTGAACAAATAATTCATATTTAATAAAGGTCATATTGTGTTCTAATGATACCCTCCTCTAAAATTAGTTGATGTTCAGATTTCAAGCAGCACATTATTCAAGCTTAGATGTGAAAGAAGAAAAATTGGGCGCTGAGTAGGATCAGTACGCTTCTGCTTATAGCTGATCCTAATACTTCAAATATCAGCACTTCTACTTCCTATTTTAGAATCACCATGCGGTAGGGGCTCCTTGAATTGGCCCAGGTATGGGTGGCTGTATCTGTTGTAGAGATACAATGTGTGATTTTTGTTGCTATAGAGAATGATGCCTAGTAGATAGGTGCTCTTCAGAGAAAGAGAGTGAGAGTTAGGAGATTCAACTTTTTCAGAGATCAGCTGCCTGTTTGCCCTGTGAAGGAAACGTGCATGCATTTTGTGAGGTTTAAAGTACTTGTGGCTAATTAGTGCTAAATTACTCTGAAGAACAAAATCAAAAATTAGGTTAGCAAGGCCTTGTACATATTCAAGAGTTAAGGAAAATATTATAAATTAAGTGTTCTGTATTTTTAGCTGGCCTAAAGGTGAATGCTTTTAAGAGGCTTACAAATGGCAGAAGTTGATTGATACAGATGTTAGGGAAATTAATTCCTCATTTTATACTGTATTGCAGCACAGGCACAAATCAGTGCTTGCTGCCCCAAGGTGTGGCAGGAGATGTTGAAGACTTGTGTAGCATCCCTGTGCTGAAAAAAAAGAAGGTGGGGGGAGGAAAAGCTGAGAGAGATTTCATACAGCTGTGCATATTGAAAAGAATAATCTCACAGGAAGTGTATTTTACAGGTTTCACAGTCCTAATTACACTGACTTCCCTCTTCAGTCAGCCTCCTTCTTTTTTCCCTTCCCCCTTGTAAGTGCTTTTATCAGCTTCCTGAATTTCTGCTTTTTATTCACTCCTCGCTGTCACTTTGATGTCTGTGCATCCTTTCGGTGGATTTTCTTTGTTTGCTCAAATAAGATACTGTATCCTAGGTGTCATCTGTCAGATCCTTTTCACTGTAGGCATAGGGTTTAGTCACTGATGGTCACAAAGCAGGATGTGCTTCCTCACTCAAACGCAATTGTTCCTGCAGCCTCTTGGGATTTTGTCAGTCAGAGTAGCTTCAGTAGGGCCAATTTTATTGTACTGGCTTTTTGTTTGTGGTGTTTGGTTTCAATAAGGCAAAGCCTTCTCTGTTTTAAATTTCTTCCTCCCAGTTAGTATTGTTTTTCTCCCCACAACTTGTTTAATCTCTACCAGGCTGGAGAAATCCAGGATGAAGGGTCATATCTCATTTGTTATCTCTTTTGGGAAATCTGTCAGTTGCCCTTCCCCTCTCCCTCTGCCCATCCTCATTTCTCTTCTTTTGTATCTCCTTTCATATTTCTTGTGTTTAATGCTCCACTGAAGCATCAGTAACATCACCCATCTGCTCCACCCTCTCTCTCTCTTGCTGCATGGGTGTCTCTCTCTTTGTTGCGTGTATTCATTGAGGTGTTGGATTAAGCAACTGAGAGACCTAGGAATTTTTGTCCTGTTTTAGTGATAACAATTCCTCCCAATGAAAAGCAGGTGTAAAACTGAACATCAAATATGACAAAAGTCTTAGCTGTTAATTGTACTCTTTCTTTGAGGGTACAGGTGACCTGGTTAGTTATGTTCACCAGTGGAACTTGTCTAGATGTATTCAATCCTAATAAATTGCTCTAATTATTTTCACGTTAATTTCTATGTATTAAATTATTTATTTAAAATAATCTATTAACCTAATGATGTTAAGATCTTAGATATGGCACCTGTGAGAAAAGACCTGCCAGTTTTTGTATTACCTTTAAACCAGCCTACTCCAGTACTTAAAATATTAATTATGTCGTTGTTGAAATCAGTTCTGTTTGAATTGCAAATTTTATAATCAATTTATCTTTTACTGCAAGCCAAACCAGAATAAGCACAAGTTTAAGATTACACTGTTAATTCCTGCCTAGTGCTGCCATTGATGAATTAATGACTAAACAGCAGAAATAGTTTTGGGTGAACACAATTGCTGTTGCAGCTTTAGCTGGACCTGGCAGTGTGGTGGCTATTGGTTTTACACCTGATGTCAATTCTGTGCCAGCTTCAGGAGGACAGATGATGGCTGGTCCTCCATAAAAACAGTCAAACAAGCACACACCTCCAGAAGGGTTTCTTTTTCAGAACTGTTGGGTCTGGAAGAATTGTTTTTGTTCCCAGCCACCAGTGCTTCTTTGGTGTGCCAGTGCCAGTTTGATCTAGTACCAAAAAGTGAGGTTTATTGTTTGGTTGAGTGGTGGTCTGCCTTGACTTCGCCAACATTTATGCACTGGTTTAGTCTGGTTGTCTTTAAAGACAAAGCATGGTAAAACCTGCATGTCAGAGGAAAACTTTGAAAACTACTGGTATGTTGAGACCTGGTAGCTTCCTTCGTAGCAAATGTCCTCAGGGTTGAACAAAAGAAGAAAGTGAAGCCAGCCATACACTTTCCTGTTGTAATTTACAGACTGTGAAGAAGGAAGGGATTTGGTTTTCTTCCCATGTGCTGCTGTTGTATGGTTTGCTCCTCAAGGGTTGTCTTTAAATCATTTAGAAAGCGAATAGACCTGTCAAAGTTGCGGAAGCTGTTGTGAATTGGCAGTAAAAATATGGAAGGCTCTGACATTCTAGATAAAGATGACCTTTAATCTACCTTCAGTATTGCAAGTTCGAACAGTTTGGAAGATGGCACAGAAATAAGTCAGCAAGCCAGTGGGAGCAGATCATCTTTCAAGACTTTTTTTTTCCCCCTTCAAAAGATTTATCTCAAATATTTTTCAAGTTTATCAAAAGAATTTTATCCTTTTAATTGACCTATTTAATGACAGCTAATATTTTGAAAGTTGGAAGTTCTGTCAAGGCTTCTTTTTTATTATGGTCTGTTATTTCTGAGCTATAGACCATTTAATATTCTGTAAAGATGAAGCAAGTAGAATGGCTGTGAGTATATGAAAACTAGAGGCATGGGAGAAAGCTTAAAAGGTTTCATTAAAAATTTAAAACTCGATGTCCTTTCTTTAGAACTGACACACTGAATATTGCCTTACCTCTGAATCACAGCCCATGTGCTAACTAAACTGTTTTTCACATTTTAATTTTAAAGATAAA